>JAJJMA010177284.1:82749-97749 GCA_023529015.1 Papaver nudicaule
TGCCGATCCGCTCGGCGCCGTACAGGAACAGCACGAGGCCCGGCGACAGCAGCGCGAGGCCGACCCAGTCGAGGGTGCGCCGTTGCGCATCGTCCCGGTCGCCGGGCAGGAACCGCACGGCCAGCGTGAGCGCCAGCATGCCGACGGGCAGGTTCACGAGGAACAGCCAGCGCCACGACGCGTACTGCAGGATCGCGCCGGCGACCACGGGGCCGAGGATCGGCGCGAGCAGCACGGGCACCGCCGCGTAGCCGATCACGCGCGCCATCTGCTGGCCGGCGATGCGCGCGATCATCATCTGCGCCATCGGCGCGAGCAGCCCGCCGCTGACGCCTTGCAGCACGCGGAACGCGATCAGCGACGGCGCGGACCACGCAAGCCCGCACAGTGCCGACGTGAACGTGAACGCGGAGAAGCACCACAGGTACAGCGCCTTCGCGCCGATGCGGTCGACGAGCCAGCCGTTCAGCGGCAGCACCAGCGTCAGCGCGAGCAGGTAGCCGCTCGTCACCCACTGGATCGTCGCCAGGCTGGCGTGCAGGTCGGTCGCGAGGCTCGACAGCGACACGTTGACGATCGTCGCGTCCAGCTGCGACAGCAGCGAGCCGAGCGTCGCGACCGCGCTGACCTTCCAGATCGACGGATCGAGCCGGCCGGCCGCGTGGCCCGGCGCCGGCTGCGCGCGCCGGTCGCTCACGCGCCGCGCCGGTCGAGCAGCGCGACGATGTCCTGCGTCGTGCCCGTTTCGCCGAGGCGCGGGAACACGCGCTCGACGCTGTTCACGTGCGCGTCCGCGTTGAGATCGGTCATCGCGTCGACGGCGAGCGTCACGTTGTAGCCGAGTTCGAACGCGTGCCGCGCGGTCGATTCGACGCCGACGCTCGTCGCGATGCCGGTCAGCACGATCTGCGTGACGCCGGCCGCCTTCAGGTGTACGTCGAGACCGGTGCCGGTAAACGCGCCCCAGGTCTTTTTCGTCACGACATGGTCGCCCGGCTGCCGGTTCAGTTCGGGCACGAGTTCGGTCCAGTCGGCGGGGAGCGCGTCCACGCGCATCTGCTGTTGCGTGCGGCCCGGCGCACCACCGGCGACGTTGACGAGCACGACCGGCAGGCCGCGGCTGCGGAACGCGTCGAGCAGCGCGCGGGTGTGCGCGAGCACCGGCGCGACCGGGTGTGCGGTGGGGAGGGCGGCGATGCCTTTCTGCAGGTCGATGACGACGAGGGCCGTGTTCGTATCGAGACGGGTTGCGCTCATGATGGGGCTCCGTGGAGTGGGCGAAGGGAGGCGGGCGCGCGCATGCCGCGCTGCGCGGCATGCGCGCGCCCGCCGGATTCACTTGTCGCCGATCCGCCTGATCAGCGGGATCGCGGCGGCGAGCGTGCGGATTTCTTCGGGATCGAGCTTCTCGATCGCGGCACCGAGCCACTGGTGCTTCGCGATGTGGCGCTTGCGCCGCGCCTCGAGGCCGACCGCGGTCAGCTGGAACAGGATCTGGCGGCCGTCGGTCGGGTGCGGCTCGCGTTCGACGAGGCCTTCCTCTTCGAGGCTCGCGAGGATCGTCTTCATCGATTGCGGTTTCATTGCCTCGGCGCGGGCGAGATCGGCGGTCGTCATCGGCCCGTTCTGTTCGAGCCGCGCGAGCGCGCTCGTCTGCGACATCCCGAGGCCGTCGGCCGGGACTTCGGAACGGAGCCGACGGATCAACTGGCCGACCGCCAGGGTCAGGTCGGCGGCGACGGTGTGGGCGGACAGGCCGGATGGGCGCGTATCGGTCATGGGCGGGATCATAGATTAAGACAGTTTAACTTGCAAGTTAAACTGTCTAATTTGGCAAGGGATGCGAACACGAGCGGTTCGTCCGTCGATCGGCGTGTCGTTCACGTCGTGGCGTGACGATACCGGCTGACACTGGGGGAATGCGAGACGCAGGCGGCGCGACGCTTGCCCGCGCACCGGGTGAGGGCGTGTTCCGCTAGACGCGGCCGGTCGGCGGAACCGGCACGACTTCGGCGTATCTCGGCGTGGCGTTCTCGTGCAGCAGGTCGCCGAGGTATTGCGCGAGTTCGTCCGCGGCGAGCGCGGACGGAATCTGCAGGTTGGCCGGGCGCCGCTTGCCTTCGGCGCCGAGATCGAACACGGACCAACGGCCGTTCTTGCGCACGACGGCGAGCAGCCGTCCGAATGCGTTGAAGCGGTATTCGTCCTGCATGGCATCGCTCCCGTAGGGTGAACGCGCCGGCCGCCTGCGCGCGCTTACTGGATCGAGCAGGTCAGCCAGCGATGGATCTTGAGTGCGTCGCTCGATACGCCGGCACGCGTCGGCGCGCCGAGCAGCACGACCGTTTCGCGGCGGCCCTTCACGCGCATGCGCATCACGACGCCGTGCCCCGATTCGTTGATGAAGCCCGTCTTCTGCAGCCGGATCGGCAGGCGGCGGTAGCGGACGAGCGGGTCGGAGTTCACGTACAGCAGTTCGCCGTCGCCGGGGCGCACGGTGGTCGACGTATCCGTCGAGAAATAGCGGATCAGCGGATCCTGCGCCGCCGCGCCGACGAGCTTTGCGAGATCCTCGGCCGTCGAGACGTTGTGCGGCGACAGGCCGGTCGGCTCCCTGAAATGCGTGTGGCGCATGCCGAGCCGGCGTGCTTCGCGGTTCATCGCCTTGACGAACGCGGCGCGCCCGCCCGGATAGTCGCGGCTCAGCGCGGCGGCCGCGCGGTTTTCCGACGACATCAGCGCGATATGGAACATGTCGCGGCGCGACAGCGCCGAGCCGACCTGCAATCGCGAACCGGTGAACTTGATCGTGTCGCGATCGTGCGCGGTGACGCGCAGCACGCCGTTCAGCGGACGATCGGCGTCGCGCGCGACGACGGCCGTCATCAGCTTCGAGATCGACGCGATCGGCCGCACGGTGCGCGCGTTGCGGGCCAGCAGCGGCGTGCCGGAGTCGACGTCGAGCACGTAGGCCGCGCGTGAATGCAGCGCCCCGACCGCGCGCGGGGTGTAGCCGCAGCTTGCCATCAGGCGCGGTTTGGCCGCCGCCGGGCGTGGGCGCACGGCGGTCGTGCGCTTCGCGCGGCGCTGCTGCGGGGCCGGCGCCGCATGACGCTTGACTGCCTGATGCTTCACGCGCGGGCGGCGATGCTTGACGGCCTTGTTCTTGCGGTGGGCAGGTTTCTTCTTGACGGCCTTCGGATACGCATGCGCCGCCTGGGCGTGCGCGGTGCGATGCGGCTGCGCGCGCTGCGCGGACGCGTTCGCGGCGAACGCGAGCAGCAGGAACGAGAGGGCGAGGATCAGGGTGGTCCGGGCGCGACGCAGGCGCGCGATGAGGCCGGTCAAGCGAAAGTCTCCTTTTCACGCGCGATGCGACTGCGCGGAATGCATGGGCGGTCAGCGGGTGCGGGAAATTATAAGGTCGATCGCGTGGCGATGACGATTGGATCGCGTGCAATGGCGCGTGATACGGGCAGATTCGGGTCGTTTTTTTTGCCGGTCAACGGTGCGCAGGTCGTGAAACTCGTAAAGGCGTGCCGTCCCGGGCCGGCATGCCGCGGGAGGTGGCGTGGTTCAGCGCGGCCAGTTCCGCCGCGACACGACCGCGAAACTGATCGCGATCGAACCTGTCACGACGCGTGGCAGCGCGTCCTCGAGCGCATCGCCGAAACGAAAACGGCGGCTGCGGCCGTCGGTGCGTTCGGCACGACGTTTCGATGTACGCGCATCGGCCGCAGTGGCGCGGTCGTTCGCGACCGCTGCATCGCACGAGGTGTCGGCCACGCAGTCGGCAGCATGATCAAGAGACATGTCAGTAAATTCCGGGAAGGGCATGCCCGTATTGAACGTCATCGCATTCGATCGGTAAAATGAATATTTCGATCGTTACGATTCCTTTGAAGAATGGAACTGAAACTGCTGCGAACGTTTCTGACGGTCACCGAGCTGAGCCATTTCAGCCGCGCGGCCGATGCGCTGCACATGAGCCAGCCGGCCCTGAGCAAGCAGATCGGTGCGCTCGAGGCGAGCCTCGGCGGCAAGCTGTTCGAGCGCGGTCGGCACGGCGCGGAGCTGACGCCGTTCGGCGAACGCTTCCTGCCCGACGCGCAGGCGCTCGTGCGCGATGCCGACGAGATCCTCGCGCGTGCGCGGGAGGCGACCAGCGGGCAGCGCGGGCATCTGCGGCTCGGCATCTGCCTGTCGGTGCTGACGCTCGTGCCGAAGCTGGTCGCGGAATTTCGTCGCCGCAATCCGGGCATCGCCGTCACGCTGAGCGACCTGTCGTCGTCCGAGCAGACGCGCCGGCTGCGCGCCGGCAAGCTCGACGCCGGTTTCCTGCGCCTGCCGTCCGACGACGGGCTGTCGTCGTTCAAGGTGATCGACGAAGGGCTCGCGCTCGCGGTGCCGCCGCACCTCGGCTTCAAGCGCGTGCCGGCCGATCTCGACGTGCTCAACGAGATCGGCTTCATCGCGCTGCAGCGTGCGCGCGGTCCGGGGCTCGCCGCGCAGATCGACCGATGGTGCGTCGAGCGCCGCTTCGTGCCGCACGTGACGCAGCAGGCGGAGGATGTGCAGTCGGTGCTGACGTCGGTCGCGGCCGGTGTCGGCGTCGCGTTCATCCCGTCGCGCGCGCAGTACCTGCTGCGCGACGCAACGGTGCTGCCGCTCGACGGCAAGGATGCGAAGTGGCGCGTGGGGCTCGCATGGCTGTCGGGCCGCGACGATCCCGTCACGACCCATTTCGTGTCGTTCATGCGCGCCGCGATCAAGGCCGCGTGACGGGGCGTATAGTGTCCGCGATTACATCCTCATCCTGAATGAAGGCCGGTCCGGCACCGGCTCACGAAACGGAACCGATGACTTCAGAATCCGACGAATCCCCGCTCGATCCCGCACTCGTTGCGACGCTCGCGACGCTGAACGAGGCCGCGAACGATCCGGCCGGCAAGACCTGGTCGCTGCCGAAGATCGCGAAGCGCACCCAGCTGCCGATGAGCACGCTGCGCCGCGTGCTGACGCAGCTCGACGCCGCGGGCCTGAGCGCGACGACGTTGAACGAGGACGGCACCGGCAGCGCCGCGCTGACCGACGAAGGGCGCGCCGTGTGCGCGCAACTGTTCGGCGCGAACGACGCCGGCTGAATGAACGACGGGCCGCTGATGCGGCCCGTCGTGCTGTGGCGCGACGCGTGCGCCGCGCCATGCCGTGTATCACCAGCGTGCCGTCACGCCGCCCATCACCGAATGACGATAGGTCTGGTCGTTCAGCCCGCGCCGGTAGCCGATGTCGAGATCGAGCCAGCGCGTCGGCGAATAGATCGCGCCCGCGAGCACGAATGCCGGATTCGTGCCGCCGGTGCTTTCGGTGTTGCGCGACGTGCCGACGTCGACCACGAGTTGCAGCCGATCGGTCGCCTTGTAGATCGCCGCGCCCGACACGGCCCAGACCGATGTCAGGTCGCCCTGGCGATTCGGCTGGTACGTGAGGCCCGCGTTCGCGAGCAGCGAGAAGCGCGCGACATCGGCCTGCGCAAGCAGCGTCGCACCGGTGCCGACGCGGCCCGTGCCGAGCCCGCGACCGTCGTTGCCGGTCGGCATCGTCACCTTCGGCTTCAGCGCGAGCGACAGCGGCCCGCGTTCGACGAAGCGCCATTTCATGCCGATCTCGACATCGCCGATTCCCGCGCCGTTCTCGTCGGTGCGCGTTTGCAGATGCGTATAAGGCGCGGCGACGTAGAGGTCGACGTGCTCGCCGAACCCGCGCGTGAGCGTCGCGTTCCATAGCTGGTGGCGACCGTTTTCTTCCTGTTTCGAGGTTTCTTCGCCGTTGAACTCGAACTGCCAGTTCGCGTTGCCCTGCGTGCCCGTATCGTCGCTGACGAGCGGGTGGGCCGCATAGGCGTCGAGCGGCGCGAGGAGTGCGCTCGCGGCTGCGAGCGGAAGGATTCTTTTCATCGCATTACCCTTGAAGCGTCGTGAAAGGCCGGCCCACGCGCATCGCGCGGGCCGGCACGTCGTCATCCGAACGGAATCAGAACCACTGCTTGTAGCGGCGCACGTAGATCGTCTTGACGATCTGCGCGAGCAGGAAGTAGCCGACCATCGTCGCGGCGAGCCACAGCCAGAAGGTGCTCGGCAGGTGCATGAAGCCGATCGAGTCCGCGAACGGCGAGAACGGCAGCCAGCAGCCGATCGCGATCGCGGTGAACGTCGACAGCAGCACCGGCAGCGACGCCGTGCTTTGCAGGAACGGAATCTTCTGCGTGCGCAGCAGGTGCACGACGAGCGTCTGCGATACGAGGCTCTCGATGAACCAGCCGGAGTTCATCACGATCTGGCCGCCCGTGCCGCCGTTCAGGTGATACATCGCGCCCGCGCCGAACACGGTCCACATCAGGATATAGGTCGTGATGTCGAACACCGACGACGTGGGCCCGACCCACAGCATGAAGCGGCTGATGTTGCCGGCTTCCCACTTGCGTGGCTTCTTCAGGAACTCGGGATCCATCTTGTCCCACGGCAGCAGCATCTGCGACGTGTCGTAGACCAGATTCAACACGAGCAGTTGCGTCGCGAGCATCGGCTCCCACGGCAGGAACGCGCTGGCGACGAGCACCGAGAACACGTTGCCGAAGTTCGAGCTGGCGGTCATGTTCAGGTACTTCAGGATGTTGCCGAACGTCTCGCGGCCCTTGATCACGCCTTCCTCGAGCACCATCAGGCTCTTCTCGAGCAGGATGATGTCGGCGGTTTCCTTCGCGATGTCGGCGCCGCTGTCGACCGAGATGCCGACGTCGGCGTCGCGCAGCGCGGGCGCATCGTTGATGCCGTCGCCGAGGAAGCCGACCGTGTGGCCGTTCGCCTGCAGCGCCTTGACGATGCGCGCCTTCTGCAGCGGCGTGAGCTTCGCGAACACGGTCGTGCGTTCGACCACCTGCGCGAGCGTCGCGTCGTCGAGCGCTTCGATTTCCGCGCCGAGGATCGGCTTGCCGGGTTCGAGGCCGACCTGGCGGCACACCTTCATCGTGACGATCGGGTTGTCGCCCGTCAGCACCTTCACCGCGACGCCGTTCTCGCGCAGCGCGGCGAGCGCCGGCGCGGCCGACTCCTTCGGCGGATCGAGGAAGGTCAGGAAGCCGCGCACGACGAGGTCGCGTTCGTCCGACGTGCGGTACTGTTCGCGCTCCTCGCCGCGCGGGATCGTGCGTGTGGCAAGCACGAGCACGCGGAAGCCGTCCTCGTTGTATGCGTTGGCCTGTTCGAGCAGCCGCTTGCGCGCGACGAAGTCGAGCGGGCGCACGCCGTCTTCATCCTGCACATGCGTGGAGACAGCCAGCATTTCCTCGACCGCACCCTTGCAGACCAGCAGGTGCGTGCCGCGCGTATCCTCGACGACGACCGACAGGCGGCGCCGCACGAAATCGAACGGCAACTCGTCGATCTTCTTGTAGCCCTGCGGTTTCACGCGCTCGCCGATCTCGTCGGCACGCGCGACGACCGCGATATCGATCAGGTTCTTCTGGCCGCTCTGGTGGAAGCTGTTCAGCCAGCCGAGCCGCAGGATTTCCTCGTTCTTGTGACCGGACAGGTCGAGGTGGTGTTCGAGGATGATCTTGTCCTGCGTGAGCGTGCCGGTCTTGTCGGTGCACAGCACGTCCATCGCGCCGAAGTTCTGCACCGAGTTCAGCCGCTTGACGACGACCTTGCGGCGCGCCATCGCGACCGCGCCGCGCGCGAGGTTCGCGCTGACGATCATCGGCAGCATCTCGGGCGTCAGGCCGACGGCCACCGCGAGCGCGAACGTGAGTGCGCTCAGCCAGTCGCCCTTGGTCAGGCCGTTGATCATGAACACGATCGGCACCATCACGAACATGAACTTGATCAGCAGCCAGCTCACGCTCGAGACGCCGCGGTCGAAGCTCGTCTCGATGCGCTTGTGGCTCACGACGTTGCGTGCGAGCGAACCGAAGTACGTGTCTTCGCCGGTCGCGACGACGACGGCCGTCGCCGTGCCGCTGACGACGTTGGTGCCCATGAAGCAGACGTTCTCGAGATCGAGCAGCGACGCCGATGCATCGTTCGCCGCGCCGGCCGCACTCGTGCTGGCGGATTTTCCGGCCACCGCGCCGAGCGTGTCGTACTTCTCGACGGGCAGCGCCTCGCCGGTCAGCACGGCCTGGCTGATGAACAGATCGCGCGACGCGAGCAGGCGCACGTCCGCCGGGATCATGTCGCCGGCCGACAGGTGCACGATGTCGCCGGCCACGACTTCGCGCATCGGCACCTCGCGGCGCGTGGGCTCGGATGTGTCGGTCATCGTTCGCTGCACGGTAGCCGTCGTGCGGACCATCGCCTTGAGCTTCTCGGCCGCGCGCAGCGAACGGAACTCCTGCACGAAGCGCAGCAGCGCGCTGATCGTGACCATCGTCAGCAGGATCGTCATGCCGACATAGTCGCGATCGTCGGGTGCCGCGAACCAGACGTCGGTGAAGAAGCTGATGGCGGCCAGCACCAGCAGCACGTAAACGAACGGGTTGTGGAACGAGTGCAGCAACTGGCTGGTCCAGTGCGGCGGCTTGTCGTGCGCGATTTCGTTCGGGCCGTGGTGCTGCAGGCGGTCGGCGGCCTGATCGTAGGTGAGGCCGCGCGTGCTGGTGTGCAGCGACTTCAGCGTGTCCTCGAGCGGGCGGGCCGCTTCCTGCGCGGCGCGCATGATGCGTGGCTCGTTCTGCTGGCCGGCGCCGGGCTTGATGAAGCCGCGCTGTTTCTTTTGCGATGAATTCTGTTGTGTCATGAGTCGCTCCTAGCGCACGAGGCGGCGGGCGGGGAGCGACCGTGACGTTATCGACGCACGAGCGCTCCCCGCCGCGTCGCGTCAGGCGCGATCGGCTGTGGATCGGAAAAGGCGGGAACGCTCGCCGGCGCGTGGAGTGCGGTCGGCGTGTCGATGCGCAGCGTCGCACCGGCGAGCGGTAATCGACTACTGTCGTCTGAGTTCATCTGCACTCCTGTCGGTTGCGGATAATCGGCACGGGCGATCGGCAGCGGCGCACGCACGAAGGCGCGCGGCCGGACGGCACGCGAACGGAAAACGCACGCGGCCGGCGCCGCGCGCAACACGAACGCACACGCGCGACGGCGCGTCGCGTGCATTCGACAACATCGAAAAATTCGGCGGGGAATCTGGCCAGTCAGGCCGGAAGGACGCCGCATCCTGCTTCCCGGGATGCGGCAGAAGACGAGGCTCTGCGCGTTTTCCTCAGGCAGCAGTCAAGTTGGCCAAGCGCCAACTACAACTCGCATCGGTGTTCACAGAACACTCCATGTAACTAGACGGGGGCGATGGTAAAGGCTCGTCGTGCGAAGCGTCAACCCTTTTGTCAGGCGTTATTTCGAGAAACGTAATCGGGTCGATGCACGCTCGACGGAGCGCTGGCAAAAACCAGCCGCGCGCACGCCATGTCGGCATGCGCGCGGCTGCGTCGAGGCCGGGTACCCGTTACAGGTTGGCTGTCGCGACGGCGGCTCCTGCGTCGAGAATCCCCGAGCCCGCCGGCATCGCGGTGCACGACGTGCCGGCCGCCAGCTTCGCCGCGCGCGTGCCGCCTTGCAGCTTCTGCTGGATCTGCGCGGGCGTGAGGTTGCCGTTCACCGACAGCATCAGCGCGGCGACACCGCTCACTTGAGGCGTCGCGAGGCTGGTGCCGTTCGCGAGGCCGTAGGTGTCCGCGCCCGGCGTCGTCGTGCCGGTATTCGACGTCGACAGGATGTTGACGCCCGGCGCGCTCAGCGCGACATCGGAGCCGAAGTTGCTGAACGATGCGCGGCGGCCCGTCGCGTCGGTCGCGGCGACGCTGATCACGCCGCGGCAGTTCGCGGGCTGGTCGAGCCCGGTCGACAGGCCGTCGTTGCCGGCCGCGACGACGACGGTCACGCCCTTCGCGGTCACGTCGTCGATGGCCTGCTGGAACGTCACGCTGCACGCGCCGACACCGCCGAGGCTCAGGTTGATGACCTTCGCGGGCGTCGGGTTCGTCGGTACGCCGTTCACCGGGATGCCGGCTGCCCAGCGCATCCCGTCGGCGATGTCGCTCGTGACGCCGCCGCACTTGCCGAGCACGCGCACCGGCAGGATCCGGCCGAGCCACGACACGCCGGCGATGCCGACGCCGTTGTTGGCGGTCGCGCCGATCACGCCCATCACGCGCGTGCCGTGCCAGCTGCTGGCGCTCGGTTGGGGCTCGCATTGATAGAACGGGCCGTTTGCGTTGCCGAGTTCCTGCTGCGTGACCCAGTCGCCCGGATCGCTTGCGTCAGGGCCGCGCGACAGGCCGTTGTTGCTGGTGTTGACGTTGGTGATGAAGCTGTAGCCGGGCAGCAGGTTGGCCGCGAGGTCCGCATGCGGCCGGTAGCCGGTGTCGAGCACGGCCGTGACGACGGTCGGCGATCCCTTGGTCGTGTTCCAGGCGGCCGGCAGGTCGATGCCGGCGGTCGGGTCGGACAGGTTCCACTGCTGGCCGTAGAGCGGGTCGCTCGGCGTGTCGCGGATCTGCATCGGGTGATCCGGTTCCGCATAGTCGACGTCGGTATCGGCTGCGAACGCCTGCGCGAGTGCGGTCGCGTCGGTGGCCGCGATACGCTGGCCGAGCGACAGCACGGCCGCGCCGTTCGAGATCGTCCGCTCGACCTGCACGTTCAGCGGCGTTTGCGCGACCGAGCTCGCATAGGCGCGCGCGCTGCCGGTCACCGGCGCCGTCCAGCGCGTCATCGAGCGCTGGATCACCGCGTCGAGCCGCGTCCCGTTGTCGATGGCGGCCATCGCATGCGCGGCCGTCAGCGTCTTCAGCTTGACGATCAGGTGATCGACCGGCGGTTCGACCGGCGCGGTCTGCGCGGCCATCTGCACGGCGGCCTGCTGCGTCGTGCATGCGTTGCTGCCGGTCGTGGCGGGCGGGGTCGTGGGTGCGGGTGTGGGCGTGGTGGGGGCAGGCGTCGGCGCCGGTGCCGCGTTGGACGAAGATGGGGTGCCGCCGTCGCCGCCTCCGCCGCCGCAGCCGGCGAGGGGCAGGAGGGCGGCGGCAGACAGCATGCCGGCGAGCATGCGCGCATGAGCAGAGCGCGCCAGCGCGAAATTGAAACGTTTGGCTCTCATGTTGAAACTCGATCCTCGGTAGATAACCGTCGTGCCGGCGGTGGCGCTGGTCCGGCTGACCCGGACCTTGTCGTTTTTGTCTGGTGGTCGCGGCTGGGTTGCTGCGACGCGCCATGCACTGGGTAACGGCCGCTGTAGCGGCTTCTTGAGTATGTTTTGTGTGAAAAAAGAGCGGGACGCAAACGATTACGTTGCGGCATTGCCGCATGAACACGCGTTTGGAACGGGCGACTGAGCGCGCGGGGCGAGACCGCAGGCGGAAAGGCGCGGCGCGGGCGCTTTTGCGCGCCACGGAAAACGGTCGCATGCGGCGTAGCCGCCGCGGAGCGCGCCGGACGCTTTCCCTGATACGGTGCGAATTTTGTCGGGCGTACGATCGCGATTCGATCAACGTTTCGTCAGGAGAAAAGCATGGATCGCCGCTTCCGTTGGCTGGCTGTCGCGCTGTCCTGTGCGCTGGCGGGTGCCGCGCATGCGCAGGCCCTTACCGGCACGCTGAAACAGATCAAGGACACGGGCGTCGTGTCGCTGGGCATTCGCGAATCGTCGGTGCCGTTTTCGTATTCGGACAACCAGCAGAAGAACATCGGCTATTCGCGGGACATCGCGTCGCGCATCATCGACCAGTTGAAGACGGAACTGAACGCGCCGAACCTCACGGTGAAGGAAATTCCGATCACGTCGCAGAACCGGATTCCGCTGCTGCAGAACGGGACGATCGATTTCGAATGCGGATCGACGACGAACACGCTCGAGCGGCAGAAGCAGGCCGCGTTCTCGAACAGCATCTTTCTCTATGGCATCCGCTTCAGCACGCGCAAGGATTCGGGCGTGAAGGACTTCGCGGATCTGGCCGGCAAGACGGTCGCGACGACGGCCGGCACGTCGGACGAGCGCCTGCTGCGCAAGCTCAACGAAGAGAAAGGGATGAACATGACGATCATCAGCGCGAAGGATCACGCCGAAGCGTTCATGAACGTCACGACCGGGCGCGCGGTGGCGTTCGTGATGGACGAACCGCTGCTGTACGGCGAGATCGCGAAGGACCGCAACCCGGGCGCGTACACGGTGACGGGCACGCCGCTCGTCCACGAGAACTACGCGTGCATGATGCGCAGGGACGATCCGCCGTTCAAGCATGTCGTCGACGGCGTGATCGCGAAGATGCAGACGTCGGGTGCGGCCGAGAAGCTCTACAACCAGTGGTTCACGCAGCCGATTCCGCCGAAGGGCGTGAGCCTCGATTATCCGCTGTCGGCGGAGATGAAGCAGTTGTTCAGGAATCCGACGGACCAGGCGCAGTATTGATCGTGATCCCGTAGTGTGGCAGGGCCCGGTGGGTCGTTCTGCCGGTCCCTGCAGCCGATGCGCGCCGCGTATGCCGGCTGACGAGTCGGCTTTCATCCCGGCTGCATTGCAGAAATCGTCGCGCCCGCAATGGGCGCGCTCACCTCGGCGGTGACCCCTGGGGATCGCCGCCTTCCCCGGTTCATTTTTCTCCCCGTCCTGAAACTCGCGTCCGGCACCGGACGACGGCGCATGCGCGCGGATGATTCGCGCACGGTGATGCCGTTTACCGCGTAAACCCGGATTCAGTTATCAATTTTAGCTGGTCAGAATCGGCCGAAATTGTTCAACAATTTTCGGTGAAAAATCTCGCGAAACCGCATGTGGCGGTGCGCGGGAGGCGTTGCGATATCGCTGCGCAGGAGCCGAAAAACCTCAGGAGCCACGCAATGCCCGGTCAGTTCTCGTTTCGACGTTTTCTCGGCGGCGCGCTCGTGCCGCTGGCTTTCGCGTGCACGTTCGCGTCGGCGGCATCGCTGCAGACGGTGCGGCCCGGCACGCTCCTGGTCGGCTCCGACCTGACGTATCCGCCATACGCGTACCTTGACGGCGGCAAGCCGGCCGGCTTCGACGCCGAGTTTGCGCGGCTGCTCGCGCGCCACCTGAAACTCGAACCGGTGTTCCTCGACACGCGCTTCCCCGACCTGATCCTCGGGATGAAGGCGCGCCGCTTCGATGTCGTCGCATCGGCGCTCTACGTGACGCCCGATCGCGTGAAGCAGGTCGATTTCGTGCCGTACCTGAAGACGGGCGCGTCGCTGCTCGTTGCGAAGGGCAGCGCGTACCTGCCGAAAACGCCGCAGGACTTGTGCGGCAAGCGCGTCGGCTCGATCAAGGGCGCGTCGTGGACGCCGAAGCTTCGCGCGGTCTCGCAGGACACCTGCAAGGCGGCCGGTCGCGGCGAGATCGCGATGCTCGAGTTCCCGACCTCGCCGGAAGCGACGTCCGCGCTGATGTCGAAGGCCGTCGACGTGCAGATCGAGGATACGGCCGTCGCGCAGGGCATTCCGAAGCAGACGAACGGGCGGGTCGAGCTCAGCTCGACGACGCTGCTGTACCCGATCGTCATCGGCCTCGGCGTGACGAAGGGTGACGCGGGCCTGCAACGCGCGCTGGAGGGCGCGCTGGACGAGGCGAAGCACAGCGGCGAGTACGACAGCCTGGTGAAGAAGTACGGGTTGCAGGTGCCGACCGATGCCGACGTCGCGAACGCGCTCGGCACGGCGAAGTAGTCGCGAAGCGGCAACGGCGCGCCGGGCCGGCGCGCTCGCCCGCCCGGACACGCGACCCGCGCCGGGCGCTTGCATCACCTATCCGCGGTTGAGGAGTTTTCGATGCAGTTCGATTGGCACTACGCGTTACAACTCTTGTGGGACAGGGATTTCTGGCGCGCCGGCGTCGTCGTCGTGAAGCTCAGCGTATCCGCCTGGTTGCTCGGCGTGTTGCTCGGCTTCCCGGTGGCGCTCGCGAGGCAGTCGCACCATGCGCTGCTGAAGCGCGCCGCGAGCATGTACATCTGGTTCTTCCGCAGCCTCCCGCTGCTGGTGCTGCTCGTGTTCATCTACAACCTGCCGCAGGTGTTTCCCGCCACCAGCGCGGTGTTGTCCGATCCGTTCACGGCCGGCTTGATCGCGATGGTGTTGAGCGAGACCGCCTATTTCGCGGAGATCCATCGCGGCGGGATCCTGTCCGTGCCGCGCGGGCAGCTCGAGGCCGGCCGCGCGCTCGGCATCCGCTTCACGGGTATCCAGCGGATGATCGTGATGCCGCAGGCGATTCGCGTCGCGCTGCCCGCGCTCGCGAACGAATTCATCACGATCGTGAAGCTGACGTCGCTCGTGTCGGTGATCTCGCTCGCCGAGATCCTGCTCGTCGGGCAGCGGCTGTACACGCAGAACTTCCTCGTGTTCGAAACGATGCTGGCAGTCGCGTTCTATTACGTGCTGATCGTCACGGTGTTCAGCCGGCTGCTCGGATATCTCGAACGGCACCTCGACGTCAGCCTTCGCACGCCGGCCCTGGCCGGCCCCGCGACCCTTGCACTGCCGCTGTCGACGCCTGCCGTCGCGCCGCGGCAACGCGCGAATGCCGAATTCGCGTTGCGGCTGAAAGGCATCCAGCAGCGCTACGGTCGCCACGAAGTGCTGAAGGATATCCATCTCGATGTCGCGCCGGGGCAGGTCGTATCGATCATCGGCCCGTCGGGTTCGGGCAAGACGTCGCTGATCCGCACCGTCAACGGCCTCGCGCCGGTGAACGCAGGCGAGATCGATCTGTACGGCGAGCCATTCATTCGTGCGTCGGGTGCGCATCCGCCGCGCGTGCCGCACGACCGGATCCTCGACATCGGCATGGTGTTCCAGAGCTTCAACCTGTTCCCGCATCGCACGGCGTTGCAGAACGTGATGATGGCGCCGTGTTATCACCGGCAGGCAGATACGGAGGCGATCCGGCTGCAGGCACTGTCGCTGCTGTCGAAGGTCGGGATGCTCGACCACG
>JAJJMA010177284.1:137749-229477 GCA_023529015.1 Papaver nudicaule
TCTCGATACGCCCGCATCGCCGGCCGGCGAATGGCGGCTCGAGCGCAATGACGAAGAAGTGGCCGTCTACGAACTGCAGCCGGCGCCGTTCCAGGTCAACGTGCCGGACGCGCTGTGCGTCGCGGTGCGCGCCGGGCGCGGGATCGCGTGCGTCGCGCTGTATACGGTGCTCGACGATATCCGCGCGGGGCGGTTGATCCGCGTGCTGCCCGATTACCGGTTGCAGACGGTGAGCGTGTATGCCGTCTACGCGACGCGTCGTTATCTCGACGCGAAGATCCGCACGTTCCTCGATCATCTGCGCACGACGCTCACGCCCGCGCTGGAGAACGACCTGCGCGAACTCGACCGGTTGACGATCGAGCAGACGCCGGGCGGCCGCAAGCGCGCCTGAGCGCACGGGCGGCCGAGTGCCGCCCGAACCGCGCGCGCCGCGGCGAGGTTCATGCGCCCGGCATGAGGCGAATCCGTTCGAAGCGGCGCGCGAGCCACCTATCAGGTGCAACCGAGCATGGAAATCGTATCGATATCGGTCTAACCTCGACAGACCATCGATCGATACAAAATCTGGATGATTGAACTGCACCAGCTTCGCTGCTTCGTCGCGGTCGCCGAGGAACTGCATTTCGGCCGCGCGGCCCGGCGGCTCTTCATGACCCAGCCGCCGCTCAGCCGGCAGATCCAGTTGCTCGAGCACGCGCTCGGCATCGCGCTGCTCGAGCGCAGCAGCCGGCAGGTCAGCCTGACCGCGGCCGGCGAGCGTTTCCTGCGCGACGCGCGGCACATCCTCGAATTCTCCGCGCGGGCCGAGCAGGCCGCGCAGCGCGTCGCGCACGGCCGGGCCGGCCGCATCACGCTCGGCTTCACGGCCGTCAGCGCGTACCGGATGATTCCGGTGCTGCTCGCACACGCGGCGCACGCGCTGCCGGACGTCGACGTCGAATTGCGCGAGATGGTGTCGACCGTGCAGATCGACGCGCTCGCGTCGCGGATGCTCGACGCGGGTTTCGTGCGCCAGCGCGCCGCGCGCCAGCCGCTCGAATACCGGCTCGTGCAGCGCGAGCCGATGCTCGTCGCGGTCGCGCAAGGCGCGCCGCTCGCCGCGTACGAGCAGATCGGCCCCGACGAGCTCGACCGGCAGCCGTTCATCGCGTATTCGCCGAACGAGGGGAAGTACTTCCACGACATGATCTCGGGGATGTTCGCGGGCGCCGGGCGGCTGCCGAACTACCTGCACTACGTCGGGCAGACGCATACGATCCTCGGGTTGGTGCGCGCGGGGCTCGGCGCGGCGCTCGTGCCGGCGTCGGCGCGCGAGCTGCATGTCGACGGCGTGGTGTTCCGGCCGCTGGCGGGCGTCAACGTGGCGGCCGAGCTGTATCTCGCGTGGCGTGCGGACAATGACAATCCGGCGCTGCCGGTGTTCAACGCGATGGTCGAACGGTTTCTCGCGCAGGAGCAGGGCGGCGCGGCGGCATAGCAGGTTCGCGCCGCGTCACAAGCTTTCAATCCGGAAGCTCGCGATACCGCGATCACAAGCAATCCTGAGCGAACGCGGCAGGCGGGCGCCGCACGAATCCTTACCGCATTGAAAGCTGTCCGGATGAGTGCGTTTCAACGACGCAACGCGGCGGTTCGCTGCACTGCGACAACCGCTTGACGCTGCATGCCGGTCGGCGCAGGATACGTTCGTGCATTTGGAGCGGGACGCGCCGGCCGCGCGGTTCCTGCACCCGCGACACGCAAAAGAACAACGATGAGCCTTTACGCACTCGTACCGGAATCCCGGCGCCGCATCGGTCGGCCCGCCGGAACAACGCTTCTGCCGACGCCCGTCGCGTCACGCATCCGTCATCCCGTTTCGTACCGTGCCTCGGTACACTCTCCCGTCCGCGCGCCGGCCGCGCCGATGAACGGCGCCGGTCCGGCCCGCTGCATCGGGCCGCAGTCTGCCGCCCCCGATCACCGCATCCTGAACGGCACCTACACCGGCGTCTCGTGACGCTCGCCGGCGCCTGTCCTTGTATTGCGCCGCCGGTTTTCCCGACCGTCCGGCGGCACCGGAGTCCGAAGCATTTCGAGTGAGCTTGAAGCAGCAAACGCACGCAGTTCGGTTCGAGGTTCAAGGAGAAAAACTCATGTCGCAGCTTTCGAATGAAGCAAACGGCAGTTCGGGGAGTGGCAAGGTCAAGCTGATCAAGTGGGCGATCATCATCGCCGGCGTCGCGATCGCGGCACCGGCCGCGCTGTTCATCCTGAAGGGGATGATCGCGCTGATCACGGCGGGCGTCATCGGCCTCGGCGCGATCTATTTCGCGCCGGTCGTCGCGATGAAGTTCGCGAACCAGAAGGTGAAGATGATCGTCGAGGAGGCGCAGTCGAATCCGATCGAGACGCTGATCAACCAGCTCGCGGAAAAGCGCCAGGCGGCCCAGAAATTCGCGGACAGCATCACCGCGTTCCGCACCGAGGTGAAGAACTTCGAGAACAAGACGGAGCTGTTCGAGAAGCAGTATCCGGACGACGCGCCGCGCTTCCGGTCGCAGCTCGACACGATGAAGCAGCTCCTCGCGTTTCGCGAGGGCCGCTACAAGCAGGTGCAGGCCGAACTGAAGAATTTCGCGTTGGCGATCGACCGCGCGAAGGCGATGTGGGACATGTCGCAGGCGGCGCAGCAGATGAACAAGCTCGCGGGCCGGCAGACGGCCGACACGTTCGAGCAGATCAAGACCGACGTGGCCGTCGATTCGGTGATGCGCTCGGTCAACAAGGCGTTCTCCGAAATGGAGACGTCGCTGATGGATAACCCCGAGGTCAAGCAGGCGCAGCAGCAGGCGCTGAACGGCGGTCACGTGCCCGTTCCCGGACCCGATGCGGCGAACCCCGCCCAGTTGCCGTCGAAACAACAATAACTTCCAGCAGGCACGCAACCATGAAAAAACTTCTCGGCGCAATCGCGTTTCTGGTGGTGCTCGTCGGCGTCTGGATCGTGCATCAGGGCGGCCTGTCGTCGCTGATGCCCGCGCATGACGCGGCCCCGGCCTCGACCTCCGCGCAACAGGGCGACACCGGCCAGCCCGCGCAGCCGTCGCCGTCGGCCAACGTGCTGCCGGCCGGCTTCACGCCGCAGGCCAGCACGCTGAAATCGATTGCCGAAAACGGCATCGTGCGGATCTCGGTGCAGAACCCGAGCGAGCCGTTCTTCGGCGAGGACAAGGGCGCACCGCACGGCTTCAACGTCGAATTCGCGCGGCTGCTGTTCGCGGATCCGTCGTTCTCGCACGGCGGCAAGCCGGTCGTCGTCGATACGCGTCACGAGGTCGACACGTACCCGGGCGTGCCGAAGCAACTGCTCGATACGGACGCGAAGGGGAACCACGTCGTCGACGTGGCAATGGACGGGCTGACGTTCCCGGACAACACGCCGGCCGGCGTCGTCTATTCGGTGCCGTACGTCGACGATTTCGGCTATTCGCTGATCGTGCGGCAAGGGTCCGCGATCCGCTCGACCGACGATCTCGCGGGCAAGACGGTCGGCATCCTGAAGGGCGACCCCGACGTGCGCGCGTTCGTCACGCGCCAGTATCCGAACGTCCGGTTCGTCGAGGTCGACGATTCCGATCCGGCGTTCATCGCGAAGAGCATCGACGGGCATACGGTCGATGCGTTCATCTACGACTATCCGTTCGCGGTCAGCTCGATCAAGGGCACCGACCTGAAGTTCGCGGCGACCAAGCTCGACGGTTCGAACATCGCGTACAAGATCGGCGTGCGCGCCGACGACCAGGATCTGCTGATCTACCTGAACGCCGCGATCGCGAAGCTCAAGCAGTCGCCGCAGTATCTCGACCTGCTGCGCAAGTACTTCGTCAGCGACCAGGCGGTGACGACCGCGGCCGCGTCGGGCGAACACACATACGTGGTGAAGGCGGGCGACACGCTGAACCTGATCGCGGCGAGCAAGCTCGGCAGCGGCCAGCGTTATCGCGAGATCCAGCGCCGCAACAACCTCGCCAATCCGAACCTGATCCTGGCGGGCCAGCATCTCGTGATTCCGGTCCGGTAGCGGTGGCGTGAAGCGAATGAAGGGGTGTGAAGGGACGTGAAAGACTGCACGCGGCCCGGCGGAGGCGATCCGCCGGGCCGCGTGCATATCGGCGTCAGTGGGTGATCGACAGGAACAGGTACGCGGCGAACAGCGACAGGTGCACGACGCCGTGCAGCACCGTGGTGCGCCCCTGGCTGAGCGTCAGCGTGCTGACCAGCAAGGTGAGCGCCAGCAGCACGGTTTCCATCGCGCCGATGCCGAGCGTGAGCGGCTGGCCGACCCAGATGAACACGGCCGCGACGGTCGGGATCGTGAGCCCGATGCTCGCGAGCGCCGAACCGAGCGCGAGGTTCATGCTGGTCTGCAGGCGGTTCGCGCGCGCGGCGGTGACGGCCGCGAGCCCTTCCGGCAGCAGCACGAGCGCGGCGATCACGATGCCGACCGCGGCTTCGGGCGCGCCGAGCTTCAGCACCGCATGCTCGACGGCCGGCGACAGCAGCTTCGCGAGCAGCACGACCGCGACGAGGCTCGCGAACAGCAGCACCATGCTGATCACCGCAGTGCGGTTGCTCGGCGGCGCGGCGTGCACCGATTCGTTCGCGCTGTCGTGCGCGGTGAGGAAGTAGTCACGGTGACGCACGGTCTGCACGAACACGAATGCGCCGTACAGCACGAGCGACGACACGCCGGCGAACGCGAGCTGCGATTTCGAAAAGAACGGGCCCGGTGCGGCGTTCAGGTAGTTCGGCATCACGAGCGACAGCACCGACAGGGAAGCCAGCACCGCGAGCGCCTTGCTTGCGCCGCGCCCCTGGAAGTCCTGCTCGCCGTGCTTCCACGCGCCGACCAGCAGGCAGATGCCGACGATGCCGTTGCAGATGATCATCACGGCGGCGAATACGGTGTCGCGTGCGAGGCCCGATTTCTCGGGGCCCGCGCCGAGCATCACCGACACGATCAGCGCGACTTCGATGACGGTCACGGCGACCGCAAGCACGAGCGTGCCGAACGGTTCGCCGACGCGGTGCGCGACGACTTCCGCATGGTGGACGGCGGCGAACACGGCGCCGGCCAGTGCGGCGGCGAACAGCGCGATGACGAGGCCTTCGGCCGGCACGGCGCGCGACAGCGCGAGTACCAGCCAGGCGGCAAGCGGGGCCCAGAGGGTCCAGCGCGGGAGCTGGTTGGACGAGAGCGGCATGGAGGGTTTCCTTATGCGAGTGGCGGCGCGCGACGCGCCGTCACGGGGTGACGAAGCCCGGCCGTACGATCCGCCGAACGAGGACGATGAAACCGAAGGGTGGCCGCGCGCAACGGCGCTGCCTTGAGTTCGCCGCCATGCGGCGGCGAGGGGCGCGGGCGGGCCGGAGCCCGTCGCTGGGTGAAACGGTTCGATGCGGCTGGCCGCCGATGGCGGGGCGAAAAATCGTGACGACGCACCCGCCGGAGGCTCGATTCCGACCCCGAAAGGGTGGCGGGCGATGGACATCGGTGGCGGCGTGACACGCGGTTTCCCCCTGAAATCCGTCGAGTTGTCGAATTTTATCAGGCGTTCGGGGGCCACTATCTCATATTCGAACGCTTTCATTGACCTTTCGGTTTACAAAAAGTGCCCCAATCCTTCATTTTTTTGTCTTTGCAGTTTCCGTAATGGTCTCTTGCACGACAAATTCGGGCTCGCCCTGACATAAAGCTACCGACCGGTCGGTTTATAATCGCTCGCACTTCCACTTCATGACGGATCGCAAGCGATGGCTGTTTCCTCTGCACATTCGGTGAACTCGGGCGCGCTGGCGCCGTCGGCCGTCGTCGGCGTGATCGGCGCCGGCGCGATGGGGGCGGGCATTGCGCAGGTCGCGGCGGCGGCCGGCCATCCGGTGCTGCTGTACGACCTGAACGAAGCGGCCTGCGACAAGGCGCTGGCCGGCATCCGCGCGCAGTTCGCACGGCTTGCGGAGAAAGGCCGGCTCGAACCGGCGCAGGCCGAAGCGGCCGGCAACCGGATCCGTGCGGTGCGCGCACTGGCCGATCTCGCGGGCGCCGCGCTGATCGTCGAGGCGGCGGCCGAGCGGCTCGACGTGAAGCGCGAGATCTTCGCGACGCTCGAACGCCATGTCGACGACGCGTGCCTGCTGGCGACCAATACGTCGTCGATCTCGATCACGTCGATCGCGGCCGGGCTGCGCATGCCGCAGCGCGTCGCCGGCCTGCATTTCTTCAACCCGGCGCCGTTGATGGCGCTCGTCGAGGTGGTCAGCGGGCTCGCGACCGCGCCCGAGGTCGCGCAGGTCCTGTATGCGACCGCCGCAGCGTGGGGCAAACAGCCCGTGATGGCGAAATCGACACCGGGCTTCATCGTGAACCGCGTCGCGCGGCCGTATTACGCGGAGGCGCTGCGCGTGCTGAACGAGCAGGGCGGCGCGCCGGCGTCGATCGACGCGGTGATGCGCGAGGCCGGCGGCTTCCGGATGGGGCCGTTCGAGCTGATGGACCTGATCGGCCACGACGTGAACTTCGCGGTGACCGAGTCGGTGTTCCGCGCTTACTTCAACGATCCGCGCTACACGCCGTCGCTGATCCAGCAGGAACTCGTGAATGCGGGCTTCCTCGGGCGCAAGTCGGGGCGCGGCTTCTATTCGTATGCGGACGGCGCGCCGCCGCCCGCGCCCGATCTCGAACCGCCGCACGATGCGCCGGCGGATGTCGTGCTGTACGCGCAGGACGGCCCGGCCGCCGCGCTGCACGCACGCTTCGTCGAACGCATCGCGCTCGCCCGGCAGGCCGGCGCGCATCCGGACGACCTGCTCGCGACCGCCGGTCAAGCATCGATCGCACTGACCGACGGCCGTACGGCGACCGCGCGCGCCGCGCAAACGGGCGTGGCCGATCTCGTGCTCGTCGACCTCGCACACGATTACGCGCGGGCCGGGCTCGTCGCG
This sequence comes from Papaver nudicaule, assembly GCA_023529015.1. Lineage (NCBI taxonomy): Eukaryota > Viridiplantae > Streptophyta > Magnoliopsida > Ranunculales > Papaveraceae > Papaver > Papaver nudicaule. The sequence goes on from JAJJMA010177284.1 coordinate 144,737, forward strand.
CTGACGCGCGCGCTCCAGTGCAGCGACGCGGCCTATGCGGACGCGGTCGGGCTGTTCCAGCAGGCGGGCTTGCGCGTCGTCGGCGTCGCGGACGTGCCGGGGATGGTTGCGATGCGCACCGTCGCGATGCTCGCGAACGAGGCGGCCGATACCGTGAACCAGGGCGTGTGCTCGCCCGCCGATCTCGATCTCGCGATGGAGAAGGGCGTGAACTACCCGTGCGGCCCGCTCGCGTGGGCCGATGCGATCGGCATCGACCGCGTGTTTAGCGTGCTGTCGAACCTGGCGGCGAGCTACGGCGAGGACCGCTATCGCGTATCGCCGCGCATTACCGCGCTGCACGCGGCCGGCCGCACGTTCCGGTCGTAGCCGCCGGCCCCGTTACCCCGAACACGATAACGACATCACTCCATTGGAGGAGCACCCCGATGACTCACCCGACGCACCCCGCCGCCGCCCTCGAGCCGATCGAGACCGCCAGCCGCGACGAACTGCAGGCGCTGCAGCTCGAACGCCTCAAGTGGTCGTTGCGCCACGCGTACGACAACGTCCCGCACTATCGGCGCAGGTTCGATGCGGCGGGCGTGCATCCGGACGACCTGAAGACGCTCGCCGATCTCGCCCGATTCCCGTTCTCGACGAAGAACGACCTGCGCGACAACTATCCGTTCGGGCTCTTTGCGGTGCCGCGCGAGCAGGTGGTGCGCGTGCACGCGTCGAGCGGCACGACGGGCAAGCCGACCGTGGTCGGCTACACGGCGCGCGACATCGACACGTGGGCGAACGTGACCGCGCGCTCGATCCGCGCGGCCGGCGGCCGCCCGGGCGACACGCTGCACAACGCATTCGGCTATGGCCTCTTCACCGGCGGCCTCGGGATTCACTACGGCGCGGAGCGGCTCGGCTGCATGGTCGTGCCGATGTCGGGCGGCCAGACCGAGAAGCAGGTGCAACTGATCCGCGATTTCGAGCCGAAGATCATCCTCGTCACGCCGTCGTACATGCTGAACCTGATCGACGAGATGGTGCGGCAGGGGATGGACCCGGCCGAGTCGTCGCTGAAGATCGGCATCTTCGGCGCCGAGCCGTGGACCCAGGCGTTGCGCGAGGAAGTGGAGACGCGCATGGGCATCGACGCGCTCGACATCTACGGGCTGTCGGAAGTGATGGGCCCGGGCGTCGCGTGCGAATGCGTCGAGACGAAGGACGGCCCGGTGATCTGGGAAGACCATTTCTACCCGGAGATCATCGATCCCGTCACGGGCGAAGTGCTGCCCGACGGCAGCCAGGGCGAGCTCGTGTTCACGTCGCTGACCAAGGAAGCGATGCCGATGATCCGCTACCGCACGCGCGACCTCACCGCACTGCTGCCGCCGACCGCGCGCACGATGCGCCGTCTCGCGAAAATCACCGGCCGTTCCGACGACATGCTGATCGTGCGCGGCGTGAACGTGTTCCCGAGCCAGATCGAGGAGATCGTCGTCGCGCTGCCGGCGCTGTCGGGCCAGTTCCAGATCACGCTGTCGCGCGACGGTCACATGGACCGGCTCGACCTCGCGGTCGAGTTGCGCTCCGAGGCGGAGGCGTCCGTCACCGAAAGCGCTCGCGCGGCGCTCGCACGCGAGCTGCAGCACCGGATCAAGACGATGGTCGGCGTGTCGTCCGGCGTGACGGTGCTCGCGGCGGGCGGCATTCCCGCGACCGCGACCGGCAAGGCCCGGCGCGTGATCGATCGCCGCCAGGCCGCCTGATGCCGAAGTTTGCCGTTTTACCCGAGGAAACCTGTTCGATGGATGGATTGAAGACCCTGGCCGTCGCGGTCGATGCGCGCGGCATCGCGACCGTCGCGCTGCAGCGCGGCGACGTGCTCAACGCGTTCGACGAGACGATGATCGCCGAGCTGACCGACGCATTCACGGCGCTGGGCCAGCGCGACGACGTGCGCGCGATCGTGCTGCGCTCGGACGGCCGCGCGTTCTGCGCGGGCGCCGACTTGCAGTGGATGCAGCGCGCGAGCGCGAACGACGCGGCCGCGAACCTGCGCGACGCGCAGCGGTTCGCCGCGATGATGCGCGCGATCCGGCAGTGCCCGAAGCCGACGGTGGCGCGCGTGCAGGGCCATGCATTTGGCGGCGGCGTGGGCCTGTGCGCGGCCTGCGACATCGTGATCGCGAGCGACCACGCGCGCTTTTCGGTCAGCGAGGCGCGTTTCGGGATCCTGCCGGCCGTGATCGGCCCGTACCTGGTCGAGGCGGTCGGCCAGCGTCAGGCGCGCCGGCTCGCGCTGACCGCGACGCAGCTCGCCGCCGCCGAAGCCGTCGCGATCGGCCTGATCCACCAGGCCGTGCCGCTCGACGCGCTCGACGAAACGCTCGACCGGACGCTTGCCGAGTTGGGCCGCAACGGCCCGAACGCGCTGATGGAGATCAAGCGCTTCTTCGACGCGATCGGCGAGTATCCGCCGTCGGACGAGCGCGCGGCATTCACCGCGCAGACGATCTCCCGCGTGCGGGCGACGCCGGAAGCGAAGGAGGGCTTCGCCGCGTTTTTCGCGAAGCGGCCGCCGGCATGGGAAGCGGGCGCCGAGTAAGGGCAAGCCACGACGATCGACGGCGAAGCGCGCCCGGCCGCATTTTGCGTCTCGGGCGCGGGCGCTTGCTCTACAATGCGTGACCCCCGGCGCGCCGCCGGCCCAGCCCCGACCGATTCCTCGCCCGATGATCGTCAACCGCCTTATCTCCGAGATCCTGTTCGGCTTCACCGGCCTGATCGGCATCATCAATCCGATCGGCATCGCGTTCCTGTTTCTCGAACGGACCGAGGCGCTCACCGAGCACGAGCGCGACCTGCTCGCGAGGAAGGTGGCGTTCAACGCGTTCATCGTGCTGATGGTCGCGTTCTTCGCCGGTACGCCGGTGCTGCACTTCTTCGGGATCTCGATGGAGGCGCTGCGGATCGGCGGCGGCCTGGCGGTCGCGGTGGCGGGCTGGCAGATGCTGAACGAGCCCGACGTGCCGGGCGGCGGCGACACGCCGGTCAAGCCGATCGACGCGAACGCGATCATGACGCGCGCGTTCTTCCCGCTGACCGTGCCGCTGACGGTCGGTCCCGGCTCGATCTCGACCGCGATCGCGCTGAATGCGAACCGCACGCACAAGCTGTCGGAGTTCATGCTGTCGAGCATCGTATCGATTGCCGTCTCCGTGCTGGTCGCAATCGTGATCTGGCAGACCTACAGCCGCGCCGCGCTGCTGTCGCGCTACCTCGGCACCGAAGGCACCAAGGTCGCGATGCGCGTGTCGGCGTTCCTGCTGCTGTGCATCGGCGTACAGATCATGCTGACCGGCTTCTCCGCGTTCCTGCAGCCGATCGCCGACCAGGTCAAGTAACCCGCCCGTCCTTTTCCGCGTTGCGACCGTGCGCCCGATGCGCGCGGCGTGCCGGCGTGCACGTCATACGCGTTTGCGCGGCGCGGGATAACATGCGACGTCTGGCGGATGCGCGGCGCACCGTTCGCGCCCTGCGCGCCGAACGTCGTCGCGCATCCGGCCGCAAGCTCAACTTCAATGACGAGGCGTGCGATGGAATACGTGAAATTCGGATCGACCGGGCTGGAAGTATCGAAACTGGTGCTGGGCTGCATGACGTTCGGCGAGCCGTCGCGCGGCACGCACCCGTGGACGCTGCCGGAAGCGGAGAGCCGCCCGATCATCCAGCGGGCGGTCGAAGCCGGCATCAACTTCTTCGATACCGCGAACATGTATTCGGACGGCACGTCGGAGGAGATCGTCGGCCGCGCGCTGCGCGATTTCGCGAAGCGCGACGACGTCGTGATCGCGACCAAGGTGTTCTACCGGATGCGGCCGGGGCCGAACGGCGCGGGCCTGTCGCGCAAGGCGATCATGACCGACATCGACCAGAGCCTGAAGCGGCTCGGCACCGATTACGTCGACCTGTACCAGATTCATCGCTGGGATTACGGCACGCCGATCGAGGAGACGCTCGAGGCGCTGCACGACGTCGTGAAGGCCGGCAAGGCGCGCTATATCGGCGCATCGTCGATGTTCGCGTGGCAGTTCGCGAAGGCGCTGCACACGTCGAAGCAGAACGGCTGGACCCGCTTCGTCAGCATGCAGAACCACCTGAACCTGCTGTATCGCGAGGAAGAGCGGGAAATGCTGCCGCTGTGCGAAGACGAGGGCATCGCGGTGATTCCGTGGAGCCCGCTCGCGCGCGGCCGCCTGACGCGCAACTGGGACGAATCGTCGGAACGGCAGCAGAAGGACGACGTCGGCCAGCGGCTGTACGACGCGACGGCCGATGCGGACAAGGCGGTCGTCGATGCCGTCGCGGCGCTCGCCGCCGCGCGCAACGTGCCGCGCGCGCAGGTCGCGCTCGCGTGGGTCGCGCAAAAGCGCGGCATCACCGCGCCGATCGTCGGCATCTCGAAGCCGCAGCAACTGGACGATGCGCTCGGCGCGCTCGCGTTGAAGCTGACCGACGACGAAATCGCCACGCTCGAAGGCCCGTACGTGCCGCACGCGGTCGCCGGGTTCAACTGAGCGCGGTATTTCCCCGGGCGGCGCTGCGCGCCGGGTTCAGCGCGCGGCGTCGAGCATCGGGTAGGTGAACAGCCCGAAGTGGACGACGTTCAGCCCCGCATGCGCGAGCGCGGATGCGAGCAGTCCGCCGCGCCGCCACGCGAGGCCGTAGCCGATGCCGGCCACCGTGCCGAGCACGATCCAGTGCCAGCCGCCGGCCGCGTGCGCGGCGCCGAACAGCACCGCGCCGATTGCCAGCGCGGCCCACGGGCCCCATGCGAACGCGCGGAGCGCGCGCGTCAGCCCGCCTTGCACGTAGCCGCGGAACAGCGCTTCCTCGGCGAGCGTGACGAGCAGCAGGTTGTTCACGAGCCACAGCCAGCCCGACGCGGGCCATTTGGGCGCCCAGCCGACCATCCCGAACGCGAGTGCGCCGGCCAGGCATGCGGCCGCCGTCGCGACGGCCGCCACCGCGCCCGTCCGTAGCGCGCGCGACAGCGCGACGTCGGGCGCGACCCACGGCAGCACCCACAGCAGCCACAGGCCGACCAGCGGCTTGTCGAGATTCAGGTACATCGTGAACGGCACGGCATCCTGCGTGAAGCGCGTCGGGGCGATCACGAGCGGATTGTGGAAACCGGGGATCAGGTGCAGGCTCAGCGCGATCGCGAGCGCGGCAAACACGGCATGCGCGGCGATCCGCAGCGCGAGCGGGCGCGCGGGCGACACGCCCCAGGCGGCCGCGGCCAGCAGTGCGAGCGACGCCAGCGCGACCGGCCCGAGCTTGCCGAACGCCAGCGCGCCGGCATAACCGAGCGCGGCCAGGATGAGGCTCAGGCCGTGCTGCGGGCGATGCCACGCGAGTGCGGCGGCCGCGAACAGGGCGAGCCAGATCGTGGCGCACGGAAGGAGCGAAAGGGACATGACAGGAAAGGCATTGGTCGGACAAGACGCCGCGCATCATACAGCAGGCGCGGTGACATGCCGCCGGGCCGGCGCTGGACGGGCGACCGGCGGGTCGGCCGTCAGCGGCCGGCGACCTCGGTGACGCCGTCGCGGGACGGGATGTCGACGCTGTTGCGCACGCGCATCCGCCGCCGGTACCAGAACGTCCACATCAGCAGACAGCCGAACACCGTGTAGCCGATGATCGGCGACACGACCAGCACGCGCTCGACGGGCCAGGTCATCACCATCCAGCAGCGCAGCAGCATCTCCAGCGTCATGACGGCGCCCCACACGAACGTCATCAGCCGCAGCATCTGCCGCAGCCCCGGCTGTGCGGCCCAGACCGCTTCGAAGTGCGCGGCGCCGCCGTCCATCTCGCGGGCCACGGTGGCGCGAGCGAGATAGAAGATCAGCGGACGTTCGCGGAACAGCGACAGCAGGAACACGACGCCGATCGAGCCCGACGCGAGCGATTCGCGCATCAGCAGCGTGCGCGGGCTGCCGCCGAGCGCCATGCCGACGATCGACAGCGCGATGCCGAGCAGCACGATGGCCGCCACCGCGTCGACGCGGCGCGAGCGGACGAATTCGACGATCGACCAGATGATGGGGGGAACCGCCGACGCGTACAGCGCGCCGGTTTCGCCGAAATACGGATGCGCGACCCGGTACGCAACCCAGGGCAGCAGCAGGTTGACGAAGAGTTCGAGAATCAGGCCGGCTCGCGGTTTCACGGTACGCAATCCCACGCAGGTTGGGGCGAACGCGCGACGGGCGTGGTTGCCCCGGGTTGCCCCGAAAAGGGTTCGGTCCAGTATATCGAAGAATCGCGCGGGGCTGCGGCCTCGCAACGGCCGTTTGCCGCCGCGGGTTCGTCACGCATTGGCCGCCGCCGGCAGCGTGATCGTGATCGTGGTGCCGTGCTGCACGACGCTGTGCACGTGGATCTCGCCTTCGTGCCGTTCGACGACCGCCTTGACGAACGCCATGCCGAGCCCGACGCCGCTGGTTTCCGGTTGTCCGGCGGTGCGGAAGCGCCGGTAGCGCTCGAACAGCCGCGTCTGGTCGGTGCTGCCGATCCCGCATCCGCTGTCGCGAATCGTGCAGCGCACGGTCTTGCCGTCGGCGCCCGGTTCGACCCGGCATTCGACGCTCGTCAGCGACGCGCTGTACTTGATCGCGTTGTCCAGCAGGTTGATCAGCGCGCGCGACAGCAGCGCCGGGTCGCCCAACACGATCGCGTCGTCGCGGCGCGGCACGTCGTCGATCGAAATGTGCTTCTGGTGCGCGAGCGGCCACACCGCGTCGCGCGCCTCGTTCATCAGGTCGGCGAGGTTGACCGGCACGCGCTCGTATTCGCTGGCCTCCGCCCGCGAGAGCTGCGCGAAGCCGTCGGCCATCGCCAGCGTGTGCCGCGCGAGTTTGCCGATGCTCGCGAACTGCCGCTTCGTCTGCGCATCGCCCGTACGCTGTTCCTGCGTGGTGATCAGGATGATCAGCGACGTCAGCGGCGCGCGCATGTCGTGCGAGAACAGCGTCAGCATGTCGTTGCGCTGGCGTTCGAGCATGTCGCGGCGCACGGTCGCGTTGCGCAAGGTCTCCAGCGCTTCGTGGATGCGGGTGATCTCGGGGCCGACTTCGCGCGGCATCGCGACGTGTGCCGTATCGCCGTCGCTGAGCGCGACGATCCGGCGGCCGAGCGCATCGAGCGGTTTCGACAGCAGCCGCTGCGTGCCGCGCGCGAGCGAGAACAGGATCGCGATGCTGAACGCGGTCGCGAACGCCGATATCGCAACCTTGATCCGGGCCGTGTTCCGGTCCGCCATGGCACGACGCCGGGCAACCTCGATAACGCGGTCGCGCAGCAGTTCGCACGGCCGGAAATACGGGACGATCGTCCTGGAAAAATCGGCGGCGCTCATCGTGTAGGTTCCGGTCTGGCCGTTCGCGACGATCGTGTCGACGAGCGGGAGAACGTGAGTGTCGAACGCCGCGTTGAGCTGGGCGTACTCGCGCGCCACGTCGACATCGTCGAGCTGCGCGCCGATCGCGCCGTCGATCAGGGTGCGCAATTGCTCGATGCGTCCGCGCATCAGCATGAGGTCCGCGAACTGCGCGCGGTCGAGCGCCTGCCGCGTGAACATCGGGGCAATGAGCAGCGAGCCGGTGCGCCCGGCATATTCCCGGAGATCGCTGAGGAGCCGGGCCAGCAGGATGGCGCCCGACGTATGCGGGTCGCGCATGGCCGTATCGGTCAGCGCGCCGTCGATCAGGATTGAAACCGTGTCGACGACCCGGAACAGGCGCGCCTGCGCGTGCTGGATCTCATGAACGGTGCGCGACGCGAGCGGCCGCGCGTCGAGCGCGTCGACTTCCGCGCGCGCATCGGCGAGCGTGCTCCGGATCGCGTCGAGCGCGTGCAGCAGGTTGCTGCGCTCGCGATCGTCGAGTGCAGTTGCCTGCCCGATGCCGGCGCGAAAGTGCGCGAGCGCCTGGTCGGAACGCGCGCGGGCGGCGAGCAGGTTGCGCATTTCCGCCGCTTCGTCGTACTGCAGGCGCACCAGCAGGTCGTTCGTCGGGCCGCGCTCGGCCGAGATCGTGTTGGCGGCGACCATTGCGCCGTGGATGAATTCGAAGCCTTGCAGGTCGGCGTTTTCCTGCCGGTATTGCCGGAAACTTCCCCAGATGATCGTGCCGCACAGCAAGGCCAGCAGCGTGGTGACGAGCGCGAAGCCGATATGCGTCTTCTGCTGGATCGTCAGCGATCGAATGTTGTTTGCGTGTTCCCGATTGAATGACAGATTCATGACACATCATGTTTGCAAGCTATCCCGGGTACGCCCGTATTCTCGGCCCGTCGGCACCGTTGCGCCGTGAGGTTCGACAGGTGTTTCGCCGTCACGCGGCGGCAACGATCCTGGCCGGGGTGCCGGATCGCGCGTTGCACAGGATCGCCTTGCGCCACCTTCCTGTCGACACCGGATGAATCGCGTTTGACCCGGAGAAACCCTGATCGCTTGCCCGACGGGTGGGCGGTGCGGCGAATGGTTTGGATTGCGGATGTTTTGAATCGTCGTGTGCGGCCGGAGAGCGGCATGAAATCCGCTTCGGACGGCGACAGCAGGGAAGGGGCGACGGGGGGCGTTCGGCAATCGTTTGCGTCGCCCATGCACGGGGCGACGCTTGCGGGAGGAACAACGGCACGCGTGCCGCGGCACGCATCGTTGCCGCGGCCGCGTGCGCCGTCAGGCGACGGCGGGCCGGACGATGATCTTCACGTTGCGGTCCTTGTGGTTGACCAGTTCCTCGAAGCCGTGCGCGACGATGTCGCCGAGCGCGATGCGTCCGGTGATGAGCGGCTGCACGTCGATGCGGCCGTCCGCGATGAAGCGGATCACGTCCGCGAATTCGCCGTTGTACGCGAGCGAGCCGATCACTTCCTTCTCGGTCGACACGATGTCGAAGAAATTGAACGACGTCGGCTCCTCGAAGATGCCGACCATCACCGACTTGCCGGCCTTGCGGATCACGTCGATCGCGAGCTTCGCGGTGGCCGTGTGCCCGATGCACTCGAACGACACGTCGGCGCCGTAGCCGCCGGTCAGCGCCTTGACTTCCGCGATCGCGTCGGACGTCTTCGGATCGATGACGACGCTCGCGCCGACTTCCAGCGCCTTCTGCTTGCGCGCGGCCGACATTTCCAGCGCGATCACGCGCCCGGCACCCGCGGCCTTCGCGCACATGATCGTGCACAGGCCGATCGTGCCCGCGCCGACCACGACGACGGTCTGCCCGACGATGTTGCCGGCTTTCTTCACCGCGTGCAGCCCGACCGCGAGCGGTTCGATCAGCGCGCCGGCTTCGGTCGGGAAGTGGTCGGGCAGCTTGTACAGCAGTTCGGCCGGCACGTTCACGTATTCGGCGAACGCGCCGTTGTTCATCAGCCCGGTGAATGCGAGGTTCTCGCAGATGTTGTACAGCCCGTGCCTGCAATACCAGCACGTGCCGCAATGCTGGCATGCGTCGGCCGTCACGCGGTCGCCGACCGCGAAGCCCGTCACGCCTGCGCCGAGTTCGGCGATCTCGCCACTGAATTCGTGGCCGAGGATGCACTGGCCCTTCAGGCCCGTCAGCGGATGCGGCGCATCGACCGGGATGAACACGGGGCCCGCGACGTATTCGTGCAGGTCGGAGCCGCAGATGCCGCACCAGTGCACGCGGATCGTGACCCAGCCGGCCGGCGGGCGCTCCGGAACGGGAACCTCTTCGACGCGGATGTCGTGGCGGCCGCGCCAGACGGCGGCTTTCATGCTGCGGGCGGTGGTCGATGCCGGTGTACTCACGTTGCTGTCTCCGTCAGGTTGTCGTCGGGCGCGAGGCGTCGCTGCCGGTGCGCCCGTCGCGCGATTGCGCAATCGACCGGTATGCAGGAACGGGGCCAGCGTGAATCGGTGCGGTGGGCGGCGATCGGACAGGGTGTGTTGTGTGCGATGCGCCATTGCGCTATCCGCTGACAGGACGCGATATGACGGGAGCCGTGCGTGGAATTTGCTGCGGTTGCGACGTCGCGGGCCGGGTGAGACGCTGGGACGTTCGTCTCAGCGCTATGAGACGAATCGCGAGACGAACGGCGATGGCCGGCGCGATTCGATGCGCGCTCAGGCGACGACTTCGTCCACCGCGACCGGTGCGAGCGGCGTGAATCCGGCGGCGCGGTACAGCGGCTGGCCGGCCTCGGTCGACACGAGCCACACGCGCCGCGCGCCACGCTGGCTCGCGTGCGCGACGATCGCGGCGAGCAACTGCATCGCGAGGCCGCGGCGCCGGTATGCGTCCGCCGTCGCGACCCGGTCGACGACGATATCGCGCGCCGACGCGAAGCCGTAGCGCGCGGTGGCCGCAATCTGCCCGTCCAGCCGGTGCGCGAACAGGAACGCGGCCGGATTCGGCTGGAACGGCGGGACTGGGGCGCTCGCATTGAACGCGTCGATGTCGCCCGGCGTGTGACAGGCGAGCGCTTGTGCGAGTGCATCGTCGCCGGACAGCACGCCGATATCGGCGGCCATGAAATGCTCGTCCGTCAGCCGGCGCGTCCTGCCTTGCAGCGCAGGCGGCAGCGGCGCGGCGCCATAGCGCGTGATCCAGGCGCCGACGGCGAACGGGCCGTCGCTGCAGGCGGGCGCACCCTCGATCATGAAATGCTCGAAAGGCCGGCCCATGCCGGCGTCGAACTGCACGACCTGGCCGTCCGGGCTGTCGAGGACCGGCGCGTCGCGGCGGTCGCGCGCGGCGCAGTAGCCGGCGATGAAGGTGTGCACGGCGGCCTTGCGGTGGGGGAAGCTCGACCAGGCCGAGTCGAGCGGAAGCGTGGTGTCGGGAGCGGGGGAGGCGGTCGGCATGCTTGGGTGCGCAACGTTGTCGGGGCGAAGCCGACAGCTTAGATCAGGATGCCGTCGCTGTCGCGCCGGCCCATTGCAGCGATCGGCGAAACGCAGCGTTGCGCAACTTTCCCTTTACTTGAAGTTAACTTCAATTTGTATCATGTGCGCCAGTCCGATCGCGGCCGCGTGACACACCCCGTTGCATGCGGCGGCCCCAACGGAGGTGGAGATGACCGAATCGCCTGTCGCGGCCGATGCCGCCACGCTGCCGGCGCGCAGCTACCGGGCCGCCGTCGCGAACGTCGTGCTGGCGAGCATCGTGTCGGCGTTGCACGTCGGCAAGGCGACGATCGCTTTGCCGTCGCTCCAGCACGAGTTCGGCGGCTCGCTCGCATCGTTGAGCGGGATCATGTCGGTGTTTCCGTTCGTCGGCGTGTTCGGCGGGATCGCGGCCGGCCTGCTGGTGCGCCGCTGGGGCGACCGGCTGCTGCTGATGACGGGCCTCGTGATCCTCGGCGTGTCGAGTGTCGCCGGCGCATGGGCGGGCAGCTTCGCGCTGCTGTTGGCGACGCGCTTCGCCGAGGGGCTCGGTTTCGTGATCGTGGTCGTCGCCGCGCCGGCCGTGCTGAATCGCGTGACGCCGCCTGAGCATCGCAACCTCGTGTTCGGCCTCTGGAGCACCTTCATGCCGGCCGGCATGGCGCTGTCGATGCTCGTCGGGCCGTTGCTCGGCGGCTGGCGCAACGGCTGGCTCGCGGCCGCTGCGCTGACGCTCGTCGCGGCCGCCGCGGTGCCCGTCACGACGTCCGCCGACTCGCCGTCGCGGCAGGCGGCCGCGACGCGCATCGGGCCGGCGCTGCGCGACGTGCTCGCATCGCGCTCGACGACGCTGCTCGCGCTGGGTTTCGCGACCTACAACGTGCAGTTTTTCGCGGTGATGGCGTTCCTGCCGGTGTTCCTGATGCAGCGGCTCGGCGTCGCGGTCGGCGCGGCGGGGCTGATCAGCGCGGCGATCGTCGCTTCGTGCGTGATCGGCAACCTGACGGCCGGCTGGCTGCTGTCGCGCGGCGCGCGGCCGGGGATCGTGATGGCCGCGACGTCGGTCGCGATCGGCGCAGCCGGCGCTGGGGTTTTCAGCGCAGCGACGCCCGCGCCGCTCGCGGTCGCGCTGGGTTTCGCATTCTCGGCAATGGCCGGGATGCTGCCCGCGACGATCCTCGCGTGCGCGCCGGGCTCCGCGCCGTCGCCGCCGCTGGCGCCGCTCAGCATCGGCTGGGTCGTGCAGGGCAACTATCTCGGACAGGTGATCGGGCCGCTGGCGATCGGCGCGATCGTCGGCGCGTTCGGCTGGTCGGGCGGTATCGGGCTGATGCTCGCGGCCGCCGTCGCCGGTGCGGCGATCGGCCTGTCGCTGCTGCGCGCGCCGATGGGCCGGCGCTGAGCGTGGCGCCGGTGCCGTTCAACCTGCACGTCAATCCGTCAAGCATGCCGAACACCATGGAAAGCCTGATCTGCGAAGAAGACCTGTCGAGCGAAGCGCCGTCATGTGGCGAACCCGATGCGATGCCGTTGCGCGGCGGCGGCGTCGCGCATCCGCTCGTGACGATCGGCCGCGCGCCGGTTCCGGAGCACGCGTCGGCCGCGGTGTCGCCGTTGCGCCCGCAACTGTTCGTCACGGTGCTGGAGGCCGGCGACGACGGGTTGCTGATTCGCTGGGTCGAGAGCGGCCGTTGCCATTACGGCGAGCAGCGCTGGCGCCTGCGCGTCGCGTTGCAGCCGGGCCGTTGCGCGATCTCGGGGCGGCCGATCGAGCCCGGCGAGCCGGTGTTCCGGCCGGTGCGGCGGCCCGTGCCCGCGAATGGCGACGAGATGATCTGCCCGGCGTCGGTGCCGTGTGCGACCGGCGCGGCGGGGGCGGACGTGGCGTCCGGGGACGACACCGCGCGGGATCCGGCCGACGTGCTGGACTGAACGCCGGCCGGCCGCGAGGCCGCGTTACTTCTTCAGATCGTGCCGGTACTGGATGAACCCCGCATTGTTCGCGAGCTTGTCGTACAGCGCTCGGGCGGTCGTGTTGGTTTCGTGCGTGAGCCAGTACACGCGGCTCGCACCGGCTTCGCGGGCGCGTTCGTACACGGCCTCGATCAGCGCGCCGCCCGCGCCTTGCCCGCGTGCGTCGGCCGCCGTGTACAGGTCCTGCAGGTAGCAGTACGGCCCTTCGGTCCAGCACGAGCGGTGGTAGATCGAATGCACGATCCCGACCAGCGTGCCCGATGCGTCGAATGCGCCGAGCACGAACATCGGCTCGGCGGGATCCATCAGGCGCGCCCACGTCGTCGCGAACACGGCGTCGCTCAGCGCGGCGTCGTAGAACTTCTGATAACCCTGCCACAGCGGGCGCCATGCGGCTTCGTCGGCGGCGACGAGCGGACGCACCGTGACGCGCGTCGCGTCGTTCGCGCGGGCGGCCGCGTCGCGCGTGCTCGCCTGCGCGTGGCGGATCGCGGTGAGCGACCGGCGCTGCCCGCCCTGCGCGTCGAAGTTCTCCGGCGCGAGCCACGCGTCGAACGCGGCGCGCACGGCCGGCCATTCGCCGTCGATGATCGAATACCACGCGGTGTCGCGACTGCGGCCCTTGTAGACGATCGCCTGCCGGAACGTGCCTTCGTAGCGGAAGCCCAGCCGCGCGGCCGTCTTGCGCGACGGCGCGTTCAGGTCGTCGCACTTCCATTCGTAGCGCCGGTAGCCGAGCGTGTCGAACGCGTACTTCATCAGCAGGTACTGCGCTTCGGTCGATACGGGCGTGCGCTTGAGCAGCGGCGAGAACGTGACGGAGCCGACCTCGATCACGCCGTTGGCCGGATCGATGCGCATCAGTGCGAGCGTGCCGACTGCGCGGCCCGTGGCAAGGTCGATCACCGTGTAGTGCAGCGGATCGGCGCTGGCCTGCGCGCCGCGCGCGTAGTCGCGGTAGCCCGACTCGTCGGCGTACGGGCCGTGTGCGAGATAGGTCCAGTCGCTGCCGTCGGGCGCCTGCGCGTAGGCGGCATACAGGTCGGCCGCGTGGCGCTCGGCGTCGAGCGGTTCGAGCCGGCAGTAGCGGCCTTCGAGCACGATGCGCTCGGGGCGCGGGCGCGCGGACCAGTCGGAAACAGGATGGCCGATGGGTTGCTGGAAGGCGTTGGTGAGCGTGGACAAGGTCGATCTCGCTTCGGTTGGCGGCCGGCGACATGCCGGCATGCAGACGATCGTAGTCGCGGCGAGGTACCATGAGAAGCGCCAGGGATCGGCGAATTTATGGTGCCACGATGGTGCTACAACCCGTGGCGCCGTGCTCCGACACTTTCACGCTGCGATGTTCCGATGACGACTGCCTTTCCTTCCGGCGATGCGCCCCTGTTGCCGCTCGACGCGCCGCTGGCGCGCACGCCGGGCGCGCCTTCGCTGCAGCGCCAGTTGCTGCGCCGCGTGCGCGACGCGATTCTCGGCGGCGCGATGCCGGCCGGCACGCGGCTGCCCGGCACGCGCGCGCTGGCCGAGACGCTCGGCGTGTCGCGCAACACGACGGCCGCGGTCTACGAGCAGCTCGTCGCCGAAGGCTTCCTGCAGTCCGACCGGCGCGGCACGCGCGTGGTCGGGTTGTCGCGGCCGGCGCCGCCGCGCCGGCGCGCCGCGCCGCCGGCCGTCGCGCAGCGGCTCGGCCGGATTCGCCCGAGCCTCGTCGGCAGCGGCGAATCGGAGGGTTTTCGGCCGGGCGTGCCCGCGCTGTCGCATTTCCCGGTGGACGCGTGGCGGCACGCGATCGACCGCGCGCTGCGCCGTGCCGCCCGCGACCTGCTCGCCTATGGCGATCCGCTCGGCGAGCGCGCGCTGCGCGAATCGATCGCGCGCCACCTGGCCGTGACGCGCGGCGTGCGCTGCGCTCCCGAGCAGATCGTGATCACCGAAGGCGCGCAGGGCGCGATTGCGCTGTGCGCGCAGTTGCTGACGAACCCGGGCGAGACGGTATGGGTCGAGGAGCCGGGTTATCGCGGCGCACGCACCGCGATGCAGGCGGCCGACCTCGATGTCGTGCCGATGCCGGTCGACGCGGAAGGGCTGCGTGCGGAAGAGAGCGACTGGCGCGAGCGGACGCCGCGCCTCGTCTATACGACGCCGTCGAACCAGTTCCCGACCGGCGCCGTGCTGTCGATCTCGCGCCGGCTCGCGCTGATCGATGCCGCGCGCCGGCATCGCGCATGGATCATCGAGGACGACTACGACAGCGAATTCCGTCACACTGGCGAGCCGATCGGCGCGATGCACGGGCTCGCGCCCGATTCGCCGGTCGTCTATCTCGGCTCGTTCAGCAAGACGATGTTTCCGGCGCTGCGGATCGGCTTTCTCGTGCTGCCCGAGGCGCTGCTCGCCGCCGTGCGGACGGTGCTGCCGGAGATGCTGCGCGGCGGCACGCGCCACGTGCAGCTCGCACTGGCCGATTTCATCGAGACGGGCGAATACGGCCGGCATCTGGGGCGGATGCGCCGGCTGTATCGCGATCGCCGGCGGTTGCTGCTCGCCGCGTTGGACGGCAGCCTGAGCGTGCCGCACCAGGTCGAGGGCGGGCCATGCGGATTGCATCTCGCGCTGCGGCTGCCCGCGCGCTACCGCGACCGCGCGATCGTCGACGCGGCGCGCGCGCACGGCATCGGGCCGTTTCCGCTGTCGGGTTTCTCGATCGATCCGGCATCGGCAGCCAACGGGCTCGTGCTCGGCTTCGGCAATACGTCGGCCGATGCGTTCGAGCCGATGTTGCGGACGGTGTCGGCGATCGCGGAGCGGATCGGCGGGGGGTGACGTGCGATCGCGCCTGCACCAGCGCGGCGGCCTTGGCGGATCGTAGTCGGACAGGTGAAATGCGAAAGAAAATTTCCGGTTCGGTTGCTCGAACGTCGAACGCAAGCGCTTGTGGATCGTTTGTGTTTCAAAGACGGCGTAAGAATGTGCCAATCTTTAAATATGGAATGTATTTAAAGATTTGAATGAATATCCGTCGATTCCAGACCTCGATGTTTGATCTGGAAGCACTGCCGTTTCGATCGTCAAAAATGGTCAACGGTGCTTGCAAGCGCTAATGGGATGAGCGAGGATAAATCCCTCGTAACAAACGGTTACTTTTCGCCCGGTCGCGAGCGGTTGTGCGACTCGATTTGATTTTTTACTCCGTGGTCGATCGTTTTCGCGATTGATGAATTTCGGGGAGTAACGATCGAGCCGGCCGCGATGAGTTCCGTTGGCAATGTGCTCAGACAAGTAAAAATGCCAATCGATACGACGTCGCCGCGACGCAATGGAGACTGCGGTTGTCGCGTGTACCGATTGCGAAACTGCATCGAGTTCAATGAAATCCGATTCGAACCGCTATAGCTTCCCGAACTTGCTGGAAGCGTTTTTCATCGTCGTCGTGCTGATCATGGTCGAATATGTGATGAATTCGATCATCTGGTCGATCGGCCGAAGCGCCGGGCTTCAGCCGATGGCGATCGCCAGTATCGGGCGCGTTCTCGCGAATGGGCTCGTATTTACCGTATTGCTTTACCACAGCAAATTGACCTACCGCAATCTGCTGCACGACAGCGTGGATTCCTGGCGAGCGACGATCGGGCGATTTTTCATCCCCGTTTTACTGATCACACCGGGCTTGCTGGTGGTGGTGAGTGTGCTTGAAGTCGGAGTCGGGCAGTTTTTCCCCTGGAGCGGGAACCGCTACGACGCCCGCGAGGTTTACTTGAACGGCGGGCTTGGCCTGATCGTGTTGACGTGCGTGATTGCGCCACTTCTTGAAGAGATGCTGTTTCGTGGCGTGATGCTCCGCAGCTTTTTGCGACAGTATCCGCCGGGAACGGCTATCGCACATTCGGCTGCCGTGTTCGGTCTTGCGCATCTGAATGTATATCAATTCGTTCTCGCATTCGGACTCGGCTTGTTGATCGGAAAACTGTACGCGGCCACACGGTCGTTGCTGCCGGGTATTTTTGTCCATGCCTGCTACAACACCGCCGTGGTGATCGTCGCACTGACAACACCGTTCGAATTCTCCAGAGAGAGTCTTTTGGCAATCTGGCCCGCGTCGTGGTGGTTCGGCGCGCTCGCAATGGGTGGCGTGGGCGCGTGGTTGCTGGTCAAGTCGGTCGATGCGCTGCGAATGGGGCCGACGAGTGCGGCAAACCACAACGGATTGAACTGAGCGCGTTCATCGGCAGGCGTTCCGGTGAATTGGCGAAATGCCTGTCGACAAGCCGTCGGGATTTCCGGCCGCATCCGTGACGGCCGGGTTTCTGCGCGGTTATTTCTACAACGAGAAAACGAGGTGAAGCATGCGGGGAAAGCAAGTCTGGTTGGCGAGCCTGACGAGTACGGTGTTGATGCTGACGGCATGTGGTGGCGGCGATGACGGAGGCGCCGCCAATCCGGGAAGCACTGCATCGAACAACAATACGGCCGGGACGCCGACTGCCACGTCACCTGCGGCTCCACCGACGGATTCTGCTACGCAACCGTCCACCCAAACGGCATGCCGCCCGAACGGCAGCTTCAGCTATTCGGGTTCGGCGCCGCCGGTCATGGCGAACAACGGCCAACTGGCGGTGCTCGTAGTGCCGAGTTTGCCGAGCGAATACGCGAAGAACCGCAACATGACGGCGGCCAATGTGCCCGCGGCGAATCTGGTTCAGCAGGCGAGCGGTGCGTTTACGACGCTCGCGTCGTCGTCGGCGGCGACCGACTGCCTTGGGCTCGATCATGGGGCCGTCACCGACATTCAGAGCGTCGGCACCGATGTTGCGATCGGCCGCTGGAATCGCGCGATGGATACCGACGGCAATACCTATACCGATACGCAAGGCGTTCACTACGCGGTCGGCAGGCCGCTGTCGTTGCCCGCAACGAGCGGCACGCTCGCGTGTACCCAGGTGATTGCCGACACGGTGGCGAGCAACGACGGCAGCGCGGACGGTACGCTCGTTTCAAGTTCGGCCACGCTGGATCCGGGTTCGCGCATGCTCACCACGCTGAACCTGTCGATCAAGCTGGCGAATGCGCAATATGGGCTGACGTACACACAGGTGCCGTTGAACGGTGTGTTGAAAACCACCGGGCCCGCGTCGATTCAGTCCATCGTCGTCGGGCATGACGCGACACAGCCGCTGGTCGCCGTTGGTTACTCGGCTGCGTTGCCGAACACACAAGGGATGGGCGGCGTCGTGGTCTTGTCGTGTCATTGATTGGGGCGGGTGCCAGGCTGGTCGACGCACAGGGGCCGATCACGACAGTCTGCGGTTTGCGTGCGCTCGATTCGGGAAAAAATCCGCATGGCACCTGGATGACGTCAATCCGGAACGCGCTTTTGTCTGTTGTTTGATCGAGCCCTGGAGGATCAGGCGAGGCCGCGCGTTTCGAGGGTATTGGAAATTCGGATTGACGAATCGCGGACTTTGTTCGAAACGAACGCCGTCGCGGCTCCGCGGCCGCAGCACCACCCGGCATGCGGGTTTCGATTCGTATGTTCGAACAGGCCGCGTGGACTATAAATGGATGCGTGTACCGGTGCTTGTCGGGTGCCTGCGCGTCTCGCGCACGTCGATGCCGCGACTGCCGGGGGAGGTGCACCGTGGTTCGCCAGACGCTTGCTCGCGCCGTGCTTCGCACCGCGTTGATCGGGGGCGTGTTCGCCGGTTGTTTGCAACCGCCGCCAGCCGCCATCGCGGCGACCCTCGCGCCGCCCGTCAAATCGCCTGCCATGAAGGAAAGGCCGGCCGCCGCGCCTTCCGCGGTGCCGGTCGATTTTCCGGCCATCGTCGATCGTTACGGACCCGCGGTCGTGACGATCATGACCGCGCTCGATCAGCAAACCGGCGGGCCGTCCTTCGCGCTCCTCGATACCGACGATCCGCTCGCCGCGTTCTTCCGGCGCGGCGCGCCGACACCCGCGCAGGGCCCGCAGGCGCCGACGCCCGACCCGGTGCTGCGCGCGGTGTCGGGCAGCGGCTCGGGCTTCATCGTCAGCGCCGACGGCCTGATCCTCACGTCCGCGCACGTGGTCGACGATGCGACCGACGTGACGGTGCGGCTCACCGACCGCCGCGAATTCAAGGCGACGGTGCTGGCCGTCGATCCGCAAAGCGACGTCGCCGTGTTGCGTGTCAACGCAACGAAGCTGCCGTTCGTGCGCGTCGGCGATTCGGCGAAGGTGCGTGCGGGCGAACCGGTGATGACGATCGGCGCGCCGGACGGATCGGGCAACACGGTCACGGCCGGCATCGTCAGCGCGACGTCGCACCGGCTGCCGGACGGCAGCGCGTTTCCGTTCTTCGAGACCGACATCGCGCCGAATCCCGACAACTCGGGCGGCCCCGTGTTCAACCGCGCGGGCGACGTGATCGGCATCGCGGTGCAGGTCTATACGGGCGCGGACCGCTACGCGAGCACGACGTTCGCGATCCCGATCGCGTTCGCGGCAAAGGTGCGCGCGCAGCTACAGACGCAGATGCAGGCGCAGCAGGCGCCGGCGCAGGGCGCACCTTCCGGCAACGCGTTCGGCATCGACGTGCAGGATGTCGGCATCGGGCTGGCCGCTGCGTTCGGGCTGCCGCGTCCGGCGGGCGCGCTCGTCAACGGCGTCGCGCCCGGCTCGCCGGCCGCCGCGGCCGGCGTGAAGCCCGGCGACGTGATCGTGAAGCTGGGCGACAAGACGATCGGCCGCTCGGCCGAACTGAACGACCTGGCCGCCGCACTGCCGCCCGGCCAGAAGGCGCCGCTGCGGCTGATCCGCAAACGCGCACCGGTGACGCTGACGATCACGGGTGCCGACGACGCGGCCGGCAACGCCGGCACGACAGTCGGCATGGCCGCGCCGAAGGCCGCTGCACGACCGGGGCCGGAGCCGGCGGCGGGTGACGGTGGCGACCGTCTCGGGCTGACGATGCATGCGCTGAGCGACGACGAGCGCCGTTCGACGGGGCTCGCGGTCGGGATGATGGTGGACGCGGTGCACGGCCCGGCAGCGAATGCGGGCATCCAGCCGGGCGACGTCGTGCTGGAGCTCAACGACACGCTGCTCGAGACGCCGGACGACGTGCAGTCGCTCGAAGCGAACGGCGGCAGCGTGATCGCGGTGCTGATCCAGCGCAACAACGCGCGGAAGTTCGTGTCGGTGCGCGTGCGTTAGGGCGTTGACGCGGTCGGCGTCGTCCGCCTACCATCGTCCGGTATCGCTGGCGGTCAGCCACGCATTCAGGAGTCGTCCCGCATGAAAGCGGCATTCTTCATCGTAGTAGTCGTACACAGGCGCAGGGTCCGGTAGCGGCACCGCGCCGGCACCCATGCGCCCCCGACTCGTTCGGGGGCTTTTTTTTGCATTGCGCACGGCCGTGCGGCGCGTGCGCGGAGGGCATCCGCTTGCAACCGAACCTGCCGATCGATTCCGCTGCGGCGTCGCCGCGACACGCGACGCTGATCCTGCTGTGCGCATTCTCGGTGCTGCCGCTGAGCCTGTTCCTGCCGTCGCTGCCGGCGATCGCGCGCGACCTGCGCGCCGACTATGCGCTCGTTGCGCTGTCGCTCGGCGGTTACGCGGCGGTGGCCGCGTCGCTCGAGTTCGTGATGGGGCCGCTGTCGGACCGGTTCGGGCGGCGGCCGATCGTGCTGACGAGCGTCGGCGTGTTCGCGCTCGGCTCGCTCGGCTGCGCGATGGCGACCGATATCCGCGTGTTTCTCGCGTGCCGGCTGATGCAGGCGGCGATCACGTCGGTGTATCCGGTGTCGATGGCGACGATCCGCGACACCGGCGGCGGCAGCCGCGCGGCGAGCCGGATCGGCTATGCGGCGATGGCGGCTGCGTTCGCGCCGATGCTCGGCCCGACGCTCGGCGGCGGGCTCGACCAGACGGTGGGCTGGCGCGCGAGCTTCTGGTTGCTCGGCGCGGCCGGCATCGCGCTGTTCGGCTGGTGCGCGTTCGATCTCGTCGAAACCCACGCGAACCGGTCGTCGAGTCTCGGGCGGCAGCTGCGCGCGTATCCGGCGCTGCTGCGCGCCCGCCGTTTCTGGGCCTATGCGCTTTGCATGGCGTTTTCGACGGGTTCTTTCTACGCGTTCCTGGCCGGTGCGCCGCTCGCCGCGAAAACGCTGTTCGGCATCGCGCCGGCGGAGATCGGCTTCTACATGGGGACGATCACCGCCGGTTTCGTGTGCAGCAGCTTTCTGGCTGCGCGTTACGCGCGCCGCTACGCGCTGGCGACGACGATTCTGTGCGGGCGTGTCGTCGCGTGCGCGGGGCCGCTGATCGGCCTCGCGCTGGTGTTCGGCGGCGTGACGCATGCGATCGCGTGGTTCGGGCCGTGCGTGCTGGTCGGCATCGGCAACGGGCTGACCAATCCCGGCGCGCATGCCGGTGCGGTGTCGGTGCGCCCGGAGCTGGCCGGCAGCGCGTCGGGGCTGGCCGGTGCGATGACGATCGCCGGCGGCGCCGCGCTGTCGTCGCTGACGGGCGCGGTGCTGACCGCCGGCAACGCGGGTTATGCGCCGCTCGCGATGATGCTGCTGTCGGCCGCGATCGCGCTGGCGGCCGCCATCTGCGTGCGGGTGTTCGATGCGCGGGACGCCGGGCGGTGAACGCGGAGGCGGCCCGCTACCGTGTCGCGCGCGATTGGCGGACAATCCATCGAATGCCGGGAGACGACGAACCATCCGCGCGCCGTATTCCCCGACGATCGCGAAGGACGATTGGGTGAGGATGCGATGACCGACTTTTCTGATTTCCAGCGGGACATTGCCGACGCCGCGCGAGCGACATTCAAGGCGCTGCAGGCATTGCACCCGGACGAGCATTTCTACGCGTTCGCGCTGTATACGGACAGCGGCGCGATGACGGTGGTGCCGGCGGCCAATTCGGTCGAAGGGCTGAGCCGGGTCCGCGCGCAACTGGCGGTCGCGGACAATGATCCGTGGTACGCGTGGGGCTGTTCCGAATGGGCGTACGCGGCGGCGGAGGCATCGCCGTTCAACGCGATCTGCGGCAAGCTGGCCGACGAAGTGCTGAGCCCGCAGTTTGTCCGGTCGCGGTTCGCGGAGTTCTCCCGGCAGCTTCACACCGACATGATCGAGGCGTTGCGGCTGCTCGATCGCGACGGCGTGTTCGGCACAGGCGATGCCAGGGCGGCCATCACGCTGTTCGTGTCGATCAGCGACGACGACGCGGCCGAGGCACTGGAAAACGAATCGGCGAAAGCGCTGAATCCGCCGGCCGTCGTCGACACCTTCCTGCGCCGCTACGACTGACCGGAATCGCGCTCGCACGGCGGCCGCCGGATGGCCGCCATGCATGCGTCGTTACGGCTTCGCGCCCACGACGAACTCGAAGGTCGCGACGCCGTCGACACCGCCCGTCACGCGGTCGCCCGGCTGCAGCGCGCCGACGCCGGCCGGCGTGCCGGTGAAGATCAGGTCGCCGGCCTTCAGCTCGACCGAGCGCGACACGTACGCGATCACGTCGGGCACGGCCCAGATCATGTCGGCCAGATCGCCTTGCTGGCGCGTTGCGCCGTTGACCGCGAGCCAGATGCGGCCGGCGGCCGGGTGGCCGGTGGCCGTCGCCGCGCGCAGCGCGGTCACGGGGCCCGACGCGTCGAAGCCCTTCGCCCAGTCCCACGGACGGCTCAGCTTCTTCGCTTCGGCCTGCAGGTCGCGGCGCGTGAGGTCGACGCCGACGCCGTAGCCCCACACGTGCGACAGCGCGTCGGCCGGGTCGATCGACCGGCCGTCCTTGCCGATCGCGACGACCAGCTCGATTTCATGATGGAGATCGCTCGTCAGCGGCGGATACGGGACGGTGCCGCTTGCCGGGACGATCGCGTCGGCCGGCTTCATGAAGAAGAACGGCGGCTCGCGGTCGGGATCGGCGCCCATTTCGCGGGCATGGTCGGCGTAGTTGCGGCCGACGCAGAACACGCGGCGCACCGGAAAGCGCGCGGACGACTGTTCGACTTCGACGGAAGGACGCTCGGAAGCGTCGATGACATAGGCGGACATCGGATGGCCTCGTTCGGTAGGAAGACGGATGCCGGCGCCCGGGCGGCGCACGGGCCGGCATGCGTGCAACGATACCGGACCCGCGTGCGGCCGGATGCGACGCAACTGCGTTTTACCGGGACAAAACTACGCGTCGGCGGTCGTGGGTGCGTCGTCGCCGGCCGGCAACGCGGCGTTCGCGTCGCGATACGCCTTTGGCGACACGCCGACCCGCGCACGGAAGCGCCGCGCGAAATACCCTTCGTCGCGAAAGCCGACCGAGCGCGCGATGTCCGCGATGCGCCGGCTCGTGTGGGCCAGCAGCGATTGCGCAAGCGCGATCCGGCGCTCGGTCACGAGATCGGTGAACGTGCTGCCGGTTTCCTTGCGGACCAGGTGCGCGAGGTAGTTCGGCGACAGGAACGCGGCCTCGGCGGTCGCGGCGAGCGTCAGGTCCTCGCGGGTCAGGTTCGCACGCACGTGCCGCAGCACGCGCGCGAGCGCGTCGCGCCGGCCAGCGCGCTGGGCGCCGCGCTGCGCGAGCTTGTCGAGCGCGCCCGCGTACTGCGTGCAGACGAGCCCGATCAGTTGCAGCAGGTAGCCGCGCAGCAACGTGGTCGAGCCGAAGGTGCGCACGCGATCGGTGTCGAGCATGCACAGCGCGAGGCGGCGCGCTTCGTCGTACGTGTCGCCGGTCAGGATGAAGTCGAGATGCTCCTGGAAACGAAACGGCGTCAGTTCGGGAAAGCGGTGCGCGGGCACGTCCTCGAGATCGAGCGGATCGACGTCGAGATCGGCGCGCAGGAACGCCTGGCTGAAGTTGATGACGATGAAGTGCGCGCCTTCCGGATGCGGGATCAGGTGCTCGCGGTGCGGCAGCACGAACGCGAGCGCGCCGCGCGGAAACGGCCGCGTGACGCCGCCGATCCGCTGCTCGGTGTCGCCGCCGAGGTTGAACTGGATCTGGAAATACGCGTGCCGGTGCGGCTCGGTGATCGCCTGGCGCGACGCCTGGTCACGGATGTAGAAATCGAGCCGGTCGCTGCGTTCGGGCATCCCGTACAGGCGCGGCGGGGCGGTGGATGGCATGAAGGATTCTGCGGTTCGTGACGCGGTTGAGCCGCGATGGTACAGCGAACCGGGCGCGGCGGGGATGGGCGGGGCCGCGCCCGGTGGCGATCAAGCGTCCGGATGGAAGCCGAGATAGCGTGCGTGCGGGCCCGTCACGCTACCGGCAAGCCGGCTCGACGCGTCGACCGACGCGAGCGCATCCGTCGTCGCCGTGCGGTTCGACACCAACGTCCATGCGATGGCGTCATCGGCGCCAACCAGCGGCGTCGCGAGCAGATCCGTCAGCGCGGCGAGCAGCGCGGGCGCGGGCGGCGCATGAATCACGAACCCTTCATTGGCCACGGCCGCCGAGTCGATTCCCAGCACCCCGCACAGCCGTGCGCGCAGCGGCGTCTCGGCTTCGCTGGCCGCTCGCGAGCGCGCGATGTTTTCGCGAGTGTCCGCGTCGACAATCGTGCCGCCGCGGAGGAGCGGCGTCTGCCGCCACGCGTCGGACGGGCATTCCTTGCCGCCGGGCGTCAGCGGCACGAACGGATTGATCTCGGCCGGGTAGATCCGGCACACGAGCGGGCGTTCTTCGTAGATTCCGCAGCGCAGGTCGTCGCCCAGATTCGGGCAGGGCCCTGCATGGGAGGCGGTGAGCACCACCGTGATGCGCACGGGCAGCGAGCCGCTGAGCGCGGGTGTCGAACGGGCGCGCTTGTATGCGGCGAACGCGTTGTCGGGCTCGGGTTCGACGAGCCACGGCATCGCGTCGCACAGCAGCTCCACGTGACCGCCGCGCCGCAGCCACGCGATCGCCTCGCCGATCGTCAGCGGAATGCGCAGGTCGCGGCAGCATCCGCCGCAGCCGGTGCAGGCGAAATCGATGTCGGGTGCGGCGGCGGTATCGTTCATTGGGCGTGTATCGGGGTATCGGGCGTGTCGCGCAGCATCGCGACGCCGCCGGCGGTTTCGTTCATCGGTCGAGCAGCGGCGCCACCCGGCGGCGCAGCTCGGGCACGACTTCGGCGTCGAACCACGGATGGTGCTTGAACCACGCCTGGTTGCGCGGCGAAGGATGCGGCAGCGGCAGCACGGCGGGGCCGTAGTCGCGCCATGCGCGCACGGTGTCGGTCAGCGTCGCCTTGCGCGTATCGCGCAGGAAATGCCGCTGCGCATACTGGCCGATCAGCAGCGTCAGCCGGATCGACGGCAACTCGGCCACTAGCCGGTCGATCCACAGTTGCGCGCATTCGGGGCGCGGCGGGTTGTCGCCGCTTGCGCCGCGGCCCGGGTAGCAGAAGCCCATCGGCACGATCGCGAAGCGCGTCTCGTCGTAGAAGGGTTCGGCATCGACCTCGAGCCAGTCGCGCAGCCGCTTGCCGCTCGCGTCGTCCCACGGGATGCCGCTCGCATGGGCGCGCGCGCCCGGCGCCTGCCCGACGATCAGGATGCGCGCGTCGCGATGGGCGCGCACGACCGGCCGCGGGCCGAGCGGCAACTCGGCTTCGCATGCACGGCACGCGCGGATTTCGGTGAGCAGCACGTCGAGCGGCGCGCGCGTTCGTTTCGGCATCGATTCGGAGTGGGGACGGAGTGGCCATGCGGTGTCGTTCGTGCCGCGCATGCCGGAAGCCGCCGGGTGGGCCGGATCGGCGTGGCGCGGCGCCGGCGCGCGCGCCGACTGCATCACGCCTGCGACGGGCCCGCTGCGCCGCCTTCGGCGACCGCAGCATCATACAACGCGGTTTGCGCGATCGCCGCGGCGATCGCCTCGTCGTCGTGCGGACCGTCGAGCATGCCCCAGCGCCGGTATTGCAACAGGAACCACCGGCCTTCGAGCGGATCGGGCCGGTTCACGGCGCCGCCGTCGTGGAAGCGGATCGGCAGCGGCGGTTCGGCGAACGGCCCCGCGCCGTAGTCGCCGAGCAGGCGCGGCGCGATCAGCCGGGCCGGTACGCCGAGCGCGTCGGGCGACGCGAGCCAGTCGGCCGCCTCGCGGCGGTGCGCGGCGCTGTCGAGCCACGCGCAGGCATCGACCAGCGTGCGGATCAGTGCGCGCGCGGTGGCGGGATAGAGCGAGACGAAGTCGCGCCGGGCCGCGAGCACCTTTTCCGGATGATCGGGCCAGATCTCGCTCGTGACCGCGACGGTGCGGCCCGCGCCGCAGGCCTCGGCCACCGCGTGCCACGGCTCGCCCGCGCAGAAGCCGTCGAGTTCGCCGTTCGCGAGCGCGGCGACCATCTCGGGCGGCGGGATCACGACGCTGCGTACGTCGCGCAGCGGATCGACGCCGTGCGACGCGAGCCAGTGGTTCAGCCACATCGCGTGCGTGCCGGTCGGGAAGGTCTGCGCGAGCAGCGGCTTGCGGCCGAGCGTCGCGAGTGCCGCGCGCACGTCGCCGCTTTCGCGATAGGCGTCAGCGAGGCCGCGCGAAAACGTGATCGCCTGGCCGTTGCGGTTCAGCACCATCAGCGCGGCCATGTCGGCCTGCGGGCCGCCGATGCCGAGCTGCAGCCCGCAGACGAGCCCGTACAGCGCGTGCGCGGCGTCGAGTTCGCCGCTCAGCAGCTTGTCGCGCACGGCGGCCCACGACGGCTGGCGGCTCAGTTCGAGCGTGAGGCCGTGCCGCGCGCCGAGGTTCAGGCGCTGCGCGACGATCAGCGGAGCCGCGTCGCTCAGCGCGACGAACCCGAGGCGAAGATGCGCGCGTTCCGGCGCGGCGGGAGAGGGCGTGTTCATGGCGTGTTCATTGGGGTGGTGCGTCGAGCAATTGCCGCGCGACGTCGACGATGCGCAGGCCCTGATCCATCGCGCGCTTGCGCAGCACCGCATACGCGTCGTGCTCGGACAGCTTGCGCTGGTCCATCAGCACGCGTTTCGCGCGGTCGATCAGCTTGCGCTCGGAGAGTTCGCGCTCGACGTCGGCGAGCCGGCGGCGCAGCGCATCGTCGTGCGAGAAGCGCGCGAGCGCGACTTCGAGAATCGGCGCGAGGCGCTCGGCCGACAGCCCTTCGACGAGATAGGCGCTGACGCCCGCGCCGACGGCCGCGCGGATCAGCGCCTGGTCGGAGTCGTGGCTGAACATCAGCACGGGGCGCGGCGCCGTTGCGTGCATGACTGCGAGCTGCTCGAGCGTGTCGCGCGACGGCGAATCGGTATCGATGATCACGACGTCGGGGCGCTGCTCCTCGACGGCCGCGGGCAGGCGCGCGGGCGTCGCGACGTCGTTCAGCATCTC
The DNA here is from genome assembly GCA_023529015.1 of Papaver nudicaule. Lineage (NCBI taxonomy): Eukaryota > Viridiplantae > Streptophyta > Magnoliopsida > Ranunculales > Papaveraceae > Papaver > Papaver nudicaule. Next base: position 171,943 of record JAJJMA010177284.1, read on the forward strand.
GTAGCCGAGCCGCGCGAGCGCGTCGCCGAGCTCGCCGATCGGCTTGTCGGTATCGGTCACGAGCAGCACGCGCAGGCGGGCGGGCGGGGCAGGCGAATTCATGAGGCAGGCAACAGGGGCGGCGCAGCTTCGGCGCGGGGCGCGCACGACGGATGCCGGCCGCAAGCGTGGCGGGCGTTGACGGGAAGAAGGGCGTGCGGCTGAAGCCGCGTGAGGTCGCGCATATCAGGCGGCCCGGGAAAGCGCCGTTTTGCCGGCGGTGTCCGCGCACTGCACGGCCGCCTCGCCGATCGCTCCACCGACGAGAATCACGGCCGGACTGCCGAGCCGTGCTGCGTCGATGCCGCGCGCGAGATGGCCGAGCGTGCCGGTCCAGCGGCGTTCGCCGGGCGTGCCCGCCCATTGTACGGCCGCGGCCGGCGTCGAGGCCGGCAGCGCGGCGAGCAGGCCCGCCGCAATGCTGTCGACGCGGCTCATCCCCATGTAGATCGCGAGCGTGGTGCCGGTCGCCGCGAGTCGCGCCCAGTCGGGTTCGCCGTGGTCCTGGCGGTGCGCGGTGACGAACGTGACGCCCTGGCAGTGCTCGCGGTGCGTGAGCGAGATGCCGAGGCTCGCGGCGGCCGCGAATCCCGACGAGATGCCGTTGACGATCTCGACCGGAATCGCGGCGGCGCGCAGCGTCGCGAGCTCTTCGCCGGCGCGCCCGAACAGCAGCGCGTCGCCGCCCTTCACGCGCACCACGTGCGCGCCGCGCAGCGCGTAGCGGCGCATCAGCCGCTCGATGAACGCCTGCGGCGTGGAGCGGCAGCCGCCGCGCTTGCCGACGCGGATCACGCGCGCCTGCGGCGCGAGTTCGACGATGCCGGGCGCGACGAGATCGTCGAGCAGCAGCACGTCGGCGGCGGCCAGCGCTTTCACGGCCTTCAGCGTGAGGAGATCGAGGTCGCCGGGGCCGGCGCCCAGCAGCGTGACTTTGCCAGTCGTCATGTCGTGTTCCAGTGCCGCGTGCGTGCGGCCGTCGATAACGCGTGGTCTGCGCGGCGGCGGCGGGCGGTCGAAACAAACAGTCCGGCATCCGGCCGTGTCGCGCACGGGAGGGACGTCGTTGTCCTGAGGGGCCCGCCGTGATCGACGGGCATGGTTTGCGGGGACAGCCCACCGGCGCCGTTGCCGGTGTGATGCATGAGGTTCAGCAATATTCGGGCCAACCGGTGCAAAGCGCGGCGGGCGCTTGGCCTGGTGGCCGCGCGCATGAATGCGGACGCAGCGCGTGGAGAGATGCAATGCCGCATCGGCGTGCATCGTGCCCCGTCGGCGCGCACCGCGATGTCGCACGGGGACAGTGCTGCAGCGCACCACATCTGTGCCTGGCTGCCTCACGGCGCATCGTGCGCCATGCGTCCGAGCGCGTCGCGCACCGCCCGGCGAGCCTTGCACGGCGGGGCCGCCGGCGCGATTCGGGCCGACATGGCACGGCGTTTGCGTAAGCTGGTTCGGACGCATCAATGGCGATTCGTCCGCAGTACCGATTACAGACGCGCCCGGCAACGGGCTTCATGGGCAACGGCGTCCTACGCATCGGGTCTCGACGAGACCGGGTGCGCAGGACGCCGTTTTTCGTTTGGCGGATGACATGACCGACAAAGCTACCCGTATCGATCTCTTCAGCCTCCGCACCGCGCCGATGCGCGCGTTCCACCTGACGTGGATGGCGTTTTTCGTGTGCTTCTTCGCGTGGTTTGCCTGCGCGCCGCTGATGCCGCTCATCGCACGCGAATTTCATCTGACCGCGGCACAGGTCGCCAACATCAACATCGCCGCGGTAGCCGCGACGATCGCCGTGCGGCTGCTCGTCGGCCCGCTGTGCGACCGCTTCGGCCCGCGCCGCATATATGTCGGCCTGTTGGCGCTCGGCGCGATCCCCGTGTTCGCCGTGTCGTTCACGCATGACTACTGGTCGTTCCTGATCTGCCGGCTCGGCATCGGCGCGATCGGCGCGGGCTTCGTGATCACGCAGTACCACACGTCGGTGATGTTCGCGCCGAACGTGGTCGGCACCGCGAACGCGACGACGGCCGGCTGGGGCAATGCGGGTGCGGGCGCGACGCAGGCGCTGATGCCGCTGCTCGTCGCCGCCGGCCTGATGCTCGGCTTCGGTGAAGACTCGTCGTGGCGTGTCGCGCTGGTCGTGCCGGGCGTCGCGATGCTCGTGATGGCCTGGGCGTACTGGCGCTTCACGCAGGATTGCCGCTGTCGACCGTCACGCCTTGCTTGCGCAGCGCGACGAAGTCGCCTTGCGGGCAATCCTGCGTGAAGCGCCAGTACGCCCAGGCCATCACGAGCATCGCGACGCCCGGCACGACCAGCGCGACACGCCGGATTGCCCGCAAGGCGACTTCGTCGCGCTGCGCAAGCAAGGCGTGACGGTCGACAGCGGCAAGAAGGGCGGCTGGGCGAGCTTCGTCGCCGCGTGCGGCAACTATCGCGTGTGGATGCTGTTCGTCACGTACGGCGCGTGCTTCGGCGTCGAGGTGTTCATCCACAACATCGCCGCGCTGTACTACGTCGATCACTTCCAGTTGTCGCTGAAGGACGCGGGCCTCGCGGCCGGCATGTTCGGGCTGCTCGCGCTGTTCGCCCGCGCGCTCGGCGGCTGGCTGTCCGACAGGATCGCCGCGCGCCGCAGCCTCGACGTGCGCGCGGCGCTGCTGTGCGCGCTGATCGTCGGCGAAGGGCTCGGGCTGATCTGGTTCTCGCATGCGCAAAGCGTCGGCATCGCACTCGTCGCGATGCTGGCCTTCGGCCTGTTCACGCACATGGCCTGCGGCGCGACCTACGCGCTGGTGCCGTTCATCGACCGCAGGGCGCTCGGCGGCGTGGCGGGGATCGTCGGCGCGGGCGGCAACGTCGGCGCGGTCGCCGCGGCCTTCCTGCTGAAGGGTGTCGGCGACGTGCAGCACACGCTGAGCCTGCTCGGGCTCGCCGTCACCGCGACCGCGCTGTGCGCGATGGCCGTGCGCTTCACCGACGAACACAAGGCGCGCGAGGCCGAGCTGCGCGACCGCGCGCTGGCCGCCGCCGCCAACGCCGCCAACTGATCGAGCGAAGGAAACGTCATCATGAAACTCATCGTCATCGGTCACGGGATGGTCGGCCACAAGCTGCTCGAATGCGTCGCGGCGGAAGCGGGCGAGTCGACGGCGCTGCAGGTCACCGTGCTCGGCGAGGAACCGCGCCCGGCCTACGATCGCGTGCACCTGTCCGAATTCTTCGCGGGCAAGTCGGCGGACGACCTGTCGCTCGTCGAACCCGGTTTCTTCGAGCGTCATCCGCAATTCGACCTGCGCCTGAACGCGCACGTCGCATCGATCGACCGCGCCGCGCATACGGTCACGCTCGCGTCGGGCGAAACGCTCGCGTACGACAAGCTGGTGCTCGCGACGGGTTCGCGCCCGTTCGTGCCGCCGATGCCGGGGCACGATCGCGCGGGCTGCTTCGTGTACCGGACGATCGAGGATCTCGAAGCGATGCAGGCGTGCGGCACGCACGCGAAGCGCGGCGTCGTGGTCGGCGGTGGGCTGCTCGGCCTCGAATGCGCGAAGGCGCTGCGCGACATGGGGCTCGACACGCATGTCGTCGAATTCGCGCCGCGCCTGATGGCCGTGCAGGTCGACGACGGCGGCGGCCGGATGCTGCGCGCGAAGATCGAGGCGCTCGGCGTGACCGTGCATACGGGCAAGAACACGCTCGAGATCGTCGATGGTGAAGCGGGCACGCACCGGATGGCGTTCGCCGACGGCACGCACCTCGATGCCGACATGATCGTGTTCTCGGCCGGCATCCGCGCACGCGACGAGCTGGCGCGCGCATGCGGGCTCGACATCGGCCCGCGCGGCGGCGTCGCGATCGACGACGCATGCCGCACGAGCGATGCCGACATCTACGCGATCGGCGAATGCGCGGCGTGGAACGGCATGGTGTACGGCCTCGTCGCACCCGGCTACGACATGGCGCGCGTCGTCGCGAAGCAGCTCGCAGGCAGCGCTGACGGCACGGGCGCGGCTGCGTTCGCGGGCGCCGACATGAGCACGAAGCTGAAGCTGATGGGCGTCGACGTCGCGAGCATCGGCGACGCGCACGGCACGACGGCCGGCAGCCGCACTTACCAGTACGCGGACGAGCGCCGCCAGGTCTACAAGAAACTCGTGGTGTCCGACTGCGGCAAGTTCCTGCACGGCGCGGTGATGGTCGGCGACGCAGCCGAATACGGCACGCTGCTGCAGATGATGCTGAACCGCATCGAGCTGCCCGAGTCGCCGGAATTCCTGATCCTGCCGTCGTCGGACGGGGTCGCGAAGCCGGCGCTCGGCGTCGAAGCGCTGCCTGCGGCCGCGCAGATCTGCTCGTGCAACAACGTGTCGAAGTCGCAGATCTGCACGGCGGTCGCCGACGGCGCGACCAGCCTCGGCGCGCTGAAGTCGTGCACGGGCGCCGGCACGTCGTGCGGCGGCTGCGTGCCGCTCGTCACGCAGATCATGAAGGCCGAGATGAAGAAGCAGGGCCTCGCGGTCAACAACCATATCTGCGAGCACTTCCCGCATTCGCGCCAGGAGCTGTTCCACCTGATCCGCGTCGAGCGCATCACGACGTTCGACGCACTGCTCGCGAAGCACGGCCATGGGCTCGGCTGCGACGTGTGCAAGCCGGCCGTCGCCGGCATCCTCGCGTCGTGCTTCAACGAGTTCGTGCTGAAGAAGGAACACGCGGGACTGCAGGATTCGAACGACTACTACCTCGCGAACATCCAGCGCGACGGCACGTATTCGGTCGTGCCGCGCATGCCGGGCGGCGAGGTCACGCCGGAAGGGCTGATCGCGGTCGGCCAGGTCGCGCAGAAGTACGGGCTCTACACGAAGATCACGGGCGGCCAGCGCGTCGACCTGTTCGGCGCACGCGTCGAGCAGCTGCCGTCGATCTGGGAAGAGCTGATCGCCGCCGGCTTCGAATCGGGGCATGCGTACGGCAAGGCGCTGCGCACCGTGAAGTCGTGCGTCGGCTCGACGTGGTGCCGCTACGGCGTCGACGATTCGGTCGGCCTCGCGATCGACTTCGAGAACCGCTACAAGGGGCTGCGCGCGCCGCACAAGATCAAGTTCGGCGTGTCGGGCTGCACGCGCGAGTGCGCGGAAGCGCAGGGCAAGGACGTCGGGATCATCGCGACCGAGAAGGGCTGGAACCTGTACGTGTGCGGCAACGGCGGGATGAAGCCGCGCCACGCGGAACTGCTCGCGTCCGATCTCGATCGCGACACGCTGGTCCGCTACATCGACCGCTTCCTGATGTTCTACGTGCGCACCGCCGACCGGCTGCAACGCACGAGCGTGTGGCGCGACAACCTCGAAGGCGGGCTCGACTACCTGACCGACGTCGTGGTGCACGACAAGCTCGGGATCGCAGCCGAACTCGAAGCCGACATGCAGCACGTGGTCGACACCTACGAGTGCGAATGGAAGAAGGCCGTGACCGATCCCGACACGCGCAAGCGCTTCCGCCACTTCGTGAACAGCGACGCGCCGGACGCGAACATCGAATTCGTCGAGACGCGCGGCCAGATTCGCCCCGCGACGCCCGACGAGCGCGTGCGCGGCAAGCCCGTGACGATTCCCGTCGTTGTCGAAAGCGCGACGCAGGCCGTGACCGAATCCGCAACCGTTTGACCCTGACCGACACCAGCGTCTTTTCCAAGGAGCCCATCATGAACGATCGTCTTCCGCTGTCCTGGACCCGTGTGTGCCCGCTCGACGACATCGTGCCGAACACCGGCGTGTGCGCGCTCGTCAACGGCGAGCAGGTCGCGGTGTTTCACGTCGCGCACGCCGACGGCGGCGTGTTCGCGATCGACAACGTCGATCCGGTATCGCAGGCGGCCGTGATGTCGCGTGGGCTGATCGGCAGCCTCGGCGAGCGCGTCGTCGTCGCGTCGCCGCTGTACAAGCAGCATTTCGACCTGCGCACCGGCGAATGCCTCGAAGCGCCCGAGCAGTCGGTCAGCGCGTATCCGTCGCGGATCGAGGACGGCTTCGTGTGGATCGCGGCCTGACGAGCCCGGAGCGCGCATGACCGCCACCCCCGTCAAGAGCGTGTGCCCGTACTGCGGCGTCGGCTGCGGGATGGTGCTGCACGTCGAGGATGGCGAAGTCGTCAAGGTATCCGGCGACGCCGACCATCCGACCAACTTCGGGCGGCTGTGCACGAAGGGTTCGTCGGCGCACGTCGCGCTGCGCCGCTCGGGACGGCTCGACCGCGCGTTCGTGCGCCGCGCGCGCGAGGACGACCTCGTGCCGCTGCCGGCCCGCGACGCGATCGCCGAAACGGCGCGCCGCCTGCGCGCGGTGCTCGATGCGCACGGTCCCGACGCGCTGTCGTTCTACGTGTCGGGGCAGATGTCGATCGAGGCGCAATACCTCGTCAACAAGCTCGCGAAGGGCTTCGTCGGCACCAACAACATCGAATCGAACTCGCGCCTCTGCATGGCGAGCGCGAGCACCGGCTACAAGCAATCGCTCGGCGCGGACGGCCCGCCCGGGTCGTACCAGGACTTCGATCGCGCGAACCTGTTCTTCGTGATCGGCGCGAACATGGCCGACTGCCATCCGATCCTGTTCCTGCGGATGATGGATCGCGTGAAGGCCGGCGCGAAGCTGATCGTCGTCGATCCGCGCCGCACCGGCACGGCCGACAAGGCCGACCTGTTCCTGCAGATCCGGCCGGGCACCGATCTCGCGCTGACGAACGGGCTGCTGCACCTGCTGCATGCGAACGGCCGTACCGACGGCGCGTTCATCGACGCATACACCGAAGGCTGGGACGCGATGCCCGCGTTCCTCGCCGACTACACGCCCGAGCGCGTCGCGGAAATCACCGGGCTCGCGGAAGCCGACCTGCGCACGGCCGCGCAATGGATCGGCGACGCGCAGGAGTGGATGAGCTGCTGGACGATGGGGCTCAACCAGAGCACGCACGGCGTGTGGAACACCAACGCGATCTGCAACCTGCACCTCGCGACCGGCCGCATCTGCCGCCCCGGCAGCGGGCCGTTCTCGCTGACCGGCCAGCCGAACGCGATGGGCGGGCGCGAGATGGGCTACATGGGGCCGGGGCTGCCGGGCCAGCGCTCGGTGCTGTCCGACGACGACCGGCGTTTCGTCGAGAACCTGTGGCGCGTGCCGGCCGGCACGCTGCGCAAGGAGACGGGGCAAGGGACGGTCGACCTGTTCTCGCGGATGGCGGCCGGCGCCATCAAGGCGTGCTGGATCGTCTGCACGAACCCGGTCGCGACCGTGCCGAACCGGCAGAACGTGATCGCCGGGTTGCAGGCCGCGGAGCTCGTGATCGCGCAGGACGCGTTCCTCGACACCGAGACCAACCGCTACGCGGACATCCTGCTGCCGGGCGCGCTGTGGGCCGAGGGCGACGGCGTGATGATCAACTCCGAGCGCAACATGACGCTGATGCGCGCGGCGGTCGCGCCGCCCGGCGACGCGCTGCCCGACTGGCGCATCGTCGCGGAAGTCGCGCGCGCGATGGGCTTCGGCGATGCGTTCGACTATGCGTCGGCGGCCGATGTGTTCGACGAGATCGTCCGGTTCTCGAATCCGGCAACGGGCTACGACCTGCGCGGCGCGAGCCATGCGGCGCTGCGCGACGGCCCGGTGCAATGGCCGGTCGCGCCGGGCACCGCGCGCGCGCGGCACCCGATCCGCTACCTGAACGACGGCGTGAGCCAGACGCTGCGCACGACGGCCGACGGGAGCGCTGCGCCGCATCTCGCGTTCCCGACGCCGTCGGGCAAGGCGCGCTTTTTCGCGCGGCCGCACGTCGATCCGGCCGAGCTGCCCGACGACACGTTCCCGATCGTGCTGAACACCGGCCGGCTGCAGCATCAATGGCACACGATGACGAAGACGGGCAAGGTCGCGATGCTGAACAAGCTCAACCCGCGCCCGTTCGTCGAGCTGCATCCGGACGATGCGAGCGCGCTCGGCATCGCCGCGAAGGACAGTGTCGAAATCCGTTCGGCGCGCGGCCGCGCGGTGCTGCCGGCCGTCGTGACCGAGCGCGTGCAGCGCGGCAACTGCTTCGCGCCGATGCACTGGAACGACGTGTACGGCGACGACCTGTGCATCAACGCGGTGACGAACGACGCGATCGATCCGGAATCGCAGCAACCCGAACTGAAATACTGCGCGGTCGCGCTGCGGCGCGTCGAGACCGACGCGTTCGCGTCCGCCGACGACGAGACGGCGCAACCCGATGCAGGCGCCGACGACGCACGGCCCGCTTCGGCGATGGTGCAGGCCACTGCTTCACAGGAATCCGACATGGCAGACATCGACACTTTCGCGGCCGCGCTCGGCGTGACCGACCTCGCGCCGCCGCCGTTGACCGACACCGAACGGCTGTATGTCGCCGGCCTCGTCAGCGGGCTGAAGGCGAGCGCCGGCCGGCGCGAGGGCAGCGTGCCGGTCCTGCCGGCCGGCGCGCCGCTCACGCCGCCGGTGCGGTTCTGGCTCGACGGGATGCTCGCGGGCTTGTTCAGCCGGTCGCTGCCGGCGAGTTCGCAGCTTGCCGTTGCATCGGCATTGCCGGCCGATGCCGCCGCGCCCGGCGGCGTGCGGATCGTGCGCACGCGCCCGAAGGTCGTGTTGTTGTGGGCGTCGCAGACCGGCAACATCGAATCGCTGACCGAGGATTACGCGACGAAGCTGATGAACGCGGGCTTCGAGATTCGCACCGCGTGCATGTCCGACTATCCGGTCGCATCGCTCGCGGGCGCGCAATACGTGCTGCTGATGACGAGCACGTTCGGCGACGGCGATGCGCCCGACAACGGCAGCGAGTTCTGGGACGCGCTGCAGGCCGGCAGCGCCGCGCGCCTCGACGGCGTGCACTTCGCGGTGCTCGCGTTCGGCGATCGCAACTACGACCAGTTTTGCGGCCACGGCCGCCGGCTCGATGCGCGGCTCGCGGAACTCGGCGCGGCACGCCTGTGCGCGCGCGTCGATTGCGACGTCGAATTCCAGAACGATGCCGACCAGTGGCTCGAACGTGTCGTCGCGCGGATCAAGGAGGCGGATGCCGCGCTGCATGCGGTGCCGTCTGGCGGCATGAGCCCGTCGGGGCTGCTGCCGTCGAAGGCGCATCCGGCGCCGTCGAAGCTCGTTGCCAACCTGCGGCTCAATCGTCCGGGCGCCGCGAAGGACACGCGCTACGTGTCGTTGTCTACCGAAGGCGCGAACCTCGAATACGAAACCGGCGACGCGCTCGGCGTATGGCCGACCAACTGCCCGGAGCTGGTCGACGAGCTGCTGTCCGTCACCGCACTGAAGGCCGATTCGCCCGTGTCGGTGGCGGGTGTCGGCGACGTGCGCCTCGGCGATGCGCTCGCGCGCCACTTCGACATCACGCGCCCGCATCCGGACACGCTCGCCTTCATCGCGTCGCGCAGCGCAAACGGCGCGCTGAAGTCGCTGCTCGGCGACGACCGCAAGGGCGACCTGAAGCAATGGTTGTGGGGGCAACAGCTTGCGGACGTGCTGCACGAGTTCCCGGTCGACCTGTCGGGCACGGAGCTGGTCGGGATGCTGAAGCGGTTGCAGCCGCGCCTCTATTCGATCGCGTCGAGCCCGAGCGCGCACCAGGGCGAGATCCACCTGACCGTGTCGGCCGTGCGCTATCACAACGGCCGGCGTGCGCGCAAAGGCGTCGCGTCGACGTTCCTCGCCGATCGCGCGGACGACGGCCGCGTGCCCGTGTTCGTTCAGAAGTCCGCGCATTTCCGGCCGCCGGTGAACGGCGACGTGCCGATCGTGATGGTCGGCCCCGGCACCGGCGTCGCGCCGTTCCGCGGCTTCCTGCACGAGCGGCAGGCGCGCGGCGCGCGCGGGCGCAACTGGCTGTTCTTCGGCGAGCAGCACGCGCAGACCGACTTCTACTACGGCGACGAGCTGGGCGCGATGCACGACAGCGGTTTCCTGACGCGGCTCGATCTCGCGTTCTCGCGCGACCAGGCCGACAAGATCTACGTGCAGGACCGGATGCGCGAGCAGGGCGCCGAGCTGTTCGCGTGGCTGGAGGAAGGCGCGCACTTCTACGTGTGCGGCGATGCCGCGCGGATGGCGAAGGACGTCGATACGGCGCTGAAGGCGGTCGTCGCCGAGCACGGCGGAATGTCGGACGACGATGCGAACGACTACGTCGCGCGGCTCGCGAAGGCGCGGCGCTACATGCGGGACGTGTATTGAACGCAGGCAGAGCGGCCTGACGCGGCCGTGCCGGCTTGCCGGCCTGGCACGGTGGCCGGCCAGCCGGCAGCGGTCCGGGCTGCCGGCATGGCCGTCGACGGCGGAAGCGGTGTGACCCGCCGGCCGCCGCCGGCTTGCGTCACTGCTGCCGGTCCCACGCTTGCGCCTGTTCGGCACGGACGAACGCTTCCGACGACTGCGGCAGCAGGTTGCGGAACGCGCCGCCGTCGCTTTCGATCACGTCGACCATCTTCGCGATCATTTCCTCCGGATCGTGCTGCTCGAGCGGGAACGTCAGCCGCTCGGGCGTCACCGTGTGGACGGCAGGATCGTGCCAGCGCCGCGTCGTCTCCATCATCCGGTCGTTGAAGCCCGTGCTGTACGGGCCGGGGTTCACGACCGCGACGCGGATTCCATGCGGCCCCAGTTCCGCGTGCATCGCCTCGGCGACCGATTCGACCGCGTGCTTCGACGCGCAATAGGCGCCCGTGAACGGCCCCGTGATCAGGCCCGCGATCGACGACACGAACACGATCTTGCCGTGCCGGCGCGCGAGCATGCCGCGCGCGATCTGCTGCGTGAGGTCGAGCGGCCCGAATACGTTGACGTCGAACAGCTCGCGGACGATCTCGACCGGCAGGTCGACGAGCGCGCCGGCTTCGCCGACGCCCGCGTTGTTCACGAGCACGTCGAAGTCGAGATCGGCCGCGCGGGCGCGATCGTGGGCCGACGTGACGTCGAGCTTGATGGCGCGCAGCGCGGTGCCGCGTTGCGCGGCGGCGGCCGTCAGTGCGTCGATCTCGGCGGTGACGCGCACGCCGGCCGTCACGTCGTGGCCGCGTTCGGCGAGCCGCAGCGCGACTTCGCGGCCGAAGCCGGTGCCTGCGCCGGTAATGAGGATGCGTTTCTGTGCCATGTGCCTACCTTGTGGTGTGGAGGGTTGCCTGGAAGCGGTCGCGGCAGTGCCGGGCGATCGCGGTGTCTTCGTCGACGCTGCCGCCCGAGACGCCGATCGCACCGACGCAGCGGCCGCTGCCGTCGACGAGCGGTTCGCCGCCGCCGAACGTGACGAGCCCGCCGTGACTGTGTTCGATCCCGCGCAGCGGGCCGTCGCCCGACATCGCGCCGAGCGCGCCGGTCGATGCGCGGAAGCGGACCGCCGTCAGCGCCTTGCGCTGCGCGAGATCGATCGCACCGAGAAAACAGTCGTCGGTGCGCACGAACGCGAGCAGGTTCGCGCCGGCATCGACGATTGCGACTGCGATGGTGACGCCGGCGACCTGCACTGACGCGGCATGCGCGAGTGCTGCTTCGATCGTGCGGCGGGCGGCTGCGAGCGGCAGCGCTGCGGTGAGCGGATCCATTCGATGCTCCGGTGGGACGACAGACCCAGTGTAGGCAGTTGCGGTATATGGGAGAATCCGCATTCCGCTCGAAAGAGTTTCAAGTTTTTTTAATGATGAGCAGACGCGATCCGATGGCCGGGCTGCACGTGTTCATGACCGTCGCGACGGCCGGCAACTTTACCCGGGCGGCCGCCGCGCTCGGCCTGACGCCGGCTGCCGTCAGCCTCGCGATCGGGCAGCTCGAGGGCGAGCTGAACGTGAAGCTGTTCAACCGCAGTACGCGCGGCGTGAGCCTGACGGAAGCCGGGCAGCGCTACCGGCGGCAGACGGAGCCCGCGTACCGGCAGGTCATGCAGGCGCGCGACGAGTTGAAGGATGCGCGCAGCGAGCCGAGCGGGCTGTTGCGCGTCACCGCGCTGCCGCTGGCGCGCATGCTCGTGATCGCGCCGGTTCTTGCCGTGTTTCGCGAGCGCTATCCGAAAGTCCGGCTCGAGATCCGTTACGACAACGAGCTGGTCGACATCGCGAAGGACGGGTTCGATGCGGGGATCCGGCTCGCCGACCGGCTGCAGCCAGGCACGATCGGCGTACGAATCGCACCGGCGCTGTCGTGTGCGCTGGTCACGTCGCCCGGTTATCTGGCGCGGTACGGCACACCCGCGTCGATCGCGGAGCTCGAGCGTCATGCGTGCGTCCGCTTCCGGTTCTCGGAGAGCGGGCGACTGCACAAATGGCTGCTGCATGATGGACGCCGCGACGTCGATCTCGATCCCGAGGGCGTATTCGTGACGAACGACGCGGATGCCGTGATCGACGCGGCACGCGCGGGCATCGGGATCGCGTTTGCGTTCATGCGCGAGCGGATCGAGCAGGACCTGCGCGACGGCACGCTCGTCGAGGTGTTGCCGGGCGCGTGCCGGACACTGCCGCCGATGTGGCTGTATTACGTGAATCGCAAGCACGTGCCGGCCAAGCTGCGCGCGTTCATCGATGTACTGCGCGAGCGCAACGGCACAGACTTGGCGTAGTCCTGGCGCCCGGTTGCCGGCACGGTTTCGCGGGGCGGCGCATGATGGCGGCTCTGTCCACGAAGCCACGGAGTCGCGTCATGACGGCATTCCCGCATTTCCCGATTCGAACCCTTGCGATCGCCGCAGCGCTGGCGGCCGCCGCGATCTGTAGCGCACCGGCCGTCGGCCAGACCTCGACCGTGCCCGCAAGCCCGGCTGCCGCGACGCCGGACAATGCGGTACTGCTGACCGTCTTCCTGAAGCACGACCAGTCGCGCCCGCTCGCCGAACTGAATGCTCAGCTCGCGAAGCAGGGTTTCTACAAGGCGTTCCCGCCACCGGGCGTCGAGGTGGTGAGCTGGACCGTGACGATGGGGATCGGACAGATCGTCGTGCTGCGGTTGCCCGCGTCGCGGCTGCGTGAAGTCAATCGGGTGCTCGAGGATACGGCGTGGGGCGCTTATCGGACGGAGTTCTATCCGACTTACGACTACAAGGCGATCGGGTTGGGGGAGCATGAGCGGGCGAAATAATTGGGGGCAGTGTGTTCCCGAGCCGCGACGAAGCGGGCGCCAGTCACGCATTTCAACCCGTCTCCATTTCAGAATCGCCTTACCCCCACGAATTCGTCCTCGCCCGTTCGGCCCGGCCAGAAGAATTTCCCCTAAATGCGCGGCCCGTCATTCATCCGACGAAAAAACCGCCCCGGTTCCCGGTATGATGCGCACCTTGCGTTTGTCGGCCCGCACGATGTTGATGCGATGTTTACGCGCCCCGCACGCCACAAAACCGCACAATGCGAACCTGAAAGATTCTGTAATATAAATTCCGTATACTCGTAAGTTCTGATTCAGGCGCCACCTGCCTCCGTCTTCGGCCGACCGCCCACGCAGAACAACCAGATTCGTCGCCGCCTGGCCACCTTGCGCCGCGACACGCTATGCACCACCACTGAATAACCTATGTCTTCCCGCCACCCTGGGTCGCCGGGCCGTGCCGCGGCGGCGATCGCCCGTGTCTCGGCGCTGGTTCGCAACGAGCGCGTGCTGTCGCCGCTGCTCGCGTTCGGCATCGGCCTGCTGCTGATCGTGGTGTTCCAGCACCTGTCGGAATCCGTCGACTACCGGTCGGTGATCCGCCAGTTGCGCCACATGTCCGTCGGCGAGTGGGGCGCGTCGCTGGCCGCGACGGCGCTCAGCTATCTCGCGCTCGTTGCCCGCGACGCGGTCGGCCTGCGTTATGTCGCCGCGAAGGTGCCGCGCGCCGCGCTGTGGATCGGCGCGATCGCCGGATCCGCACTCGGCAACGCGACCGGCTTCGGCGCGCTGACGGGCGGTGCGGTCCGCGCGCGCGTGTATGGCGTGTCGGGCGTCACGCCCGCTCAAATCGGCCGGATGACGGTGTTCACGAGCGGCACGCTGGCGCTCGCGATGGTGCTGATGACGGCGATCGGCATGGTCTGCGTGCCGGAGGCGCTCGCCGCGATGCTGCACGTCGCGCCCGGCGTGCTCACGTGGAGCGGCGCGGCGCTGCTCGTGGTGCTGGCCGCGCTGGTCGTCATGTGCGGCAACACCGCGCGCCCGGTCATCACGCGCTTCAAATGGCTGTCGTTCGACGTGCCCGCGCGGCGCGATCTCGTCGCGCAGGTCGTCTACGCGGTGCTCGACGTCGTCGCGGCGGGCCTGACGCTGTGGGTATTGCTGCCGGCCGCGCCGGTCGGCTTCCCGACCTTCATCACCGTCTACGCGGCCGCGCTGCTGCTCGGGATGATCGGCCATACGCCGGGCGGGATCGGCGTGTTCGAAGCCGTGATGGTCTTCACGCTGGGTCGCGAAGTGCCGGCGCACGCGATGGTTGCCGCGCTGATCGCCTATCGCGCGATCTATTTCGGCGTGCCGCTCGTGCTGTCGGCCGGCCTGCTGGCCGGTTTCGAGGGCCGTGCGCTGCGGCGCCGGCTCGTGACGCGGCAGGCCGTGCGCGTGTCGCAGCTCGCGCCGGTGTTCCTGAGCCTCGTGACGTTCGCGGTCGGCAGCATGCTGGTGATCTCGAGTGCGACGCCGGCGTTCTGGCACCGGATCGCGATCCTGCGCCACCTCGTGCCGCTGTGGGTGCTCGAAGGCTCGCAGGTGATCTGCAGCGTGCTCGGCGTCGCGCTGTTGTTCGTCGCGCGCGGGCTGCTGCGCCGCCTCGACGGCGCCTGGTGGATGACCTTCGCATTGACGCTCGCGAGCCTCGCGCTGTCGCTCGCCAAGGGCCTCGCGTTCGTCGAGGCCGGCGTGCTCGGCACGCTGCTCGTGCTGCTGCTCGTCAGCCGCCGCCGCTTCAACCGTCATTCGTCGCTGCTCGCCGAGCGCTTCACGATGAGCTGGTTCGTCTCGGTGACGATGGTGCTGATGCTGGCCGTGTGGGTGCTGTTCTTCGCATTCCGCGACGTGCCGTACACGCGCGAGCTGTGGTCGCATTTCTCGTTCGACGCGCGCGCGCCGCGTGCGCTGCGCGCGACGCTCGCGGCCGGCGTGTTCGTCGCGATGTTCGCGCTGTGGCAACTGCTGCGCCCGGCGCCCGGCCGTTTCGTGAAACCCGCGCCGCAGGACCTGTTCGACGCCGAACGGATCATCCGCGCGCAGGAGTGCAGCGATGCGGGCCTCGCGCTGATGGGCGACAAGTCGTTCCTGTTCTCGGAATCGCGTCAGGCGTTCCTGATGTACGCGAAGTACGGCCGCACGTGGGCCGCGCTGCACGATCCGGTCGGGCCGCGCGAGGAATGGCCGGCGCTGATCGGCAAGTTCATTGCGCTCGCGCACGCGCACAGCGGCCGCGCGGCGTTCTACCAGGTGCGCGCGAACGCGCTGCCGCTGTATCTCGATGCGGGGCTCACGCTGATGAAGCTCGGCGAGGAAGCGCATATCGCGCTCGACCAGTTCGACCTGAAGGGCTCGAACCGTTCGCACCTGCGCTACGCGCTGCGCCGCGGCGACAAGGACGCGCTGGCGGTCGAGGTGATCGCGCCGTGCGACGTGCCGGTCGCGCTGCCGGCGCTGCGCGACATCTCCGACGGCTGGCTCGATAGCCGCGATGCACGCGAGAAGAGCTTCTCGGTTGCCGCGTTCCACGACGGTTATCTCGCGACGCAGTCGGTGATGCTCGTGCGGCAGGCCGACAAGCCGATCGCGTTCGTCACGTTCATGACGACCGACCTCAACACCGAGGCGACGGTCGGCGTGATGCGCCATCTGCCGGACGCGTCGCCGTACGCGATGGAGTATCTGTTTACGCAGCTCGCGCTGCATCTGAAGGAAGCGGGGTTCCGCAAGCTGAGCCTGGGCATCGCGCCGTTCTCGGGGATGGGGGCGGCGAAGATGCCGTCGCCGTGGCACCGGCTCGGGCTGATGGTCTGGCGTTTCGGCGGCCGCTTCTACAACTTCCGCGGCTTGCGCGCTTTCAAGAGCAAGTTCGAACCGCACTGGGAGCCGCGTTATCTCGCGGCCTCGGGCTCGGTCGGCGTGTTCGTCACGCTTGCGGATCTGTCATTGCTGGCTGGAGGTCGGCGTTCATGATGTTGAAGAACAGAATCGCGCGGGCGGCAGCCGCCTGCGCGGGAATGATGCTGGCCGGCGCCGCGTGCGCCGCGCAGCCGGTCGCGGTGAAGGCCGAAACCGTGTCGGGCGGCCGCTACGGGCCCGTCACCGTGACCAAACCGAGCGGGCCGCTGCGCGGTTTCGTCGTGCTGTTCTCGCGTGAGGCCGGCTGGCATGCCGCCGACCAGCAGGCCGCCGATGCGCTCGCGAAGGCCGGGGCGATGACGGTCGGCGTCGATTCCGAGCGCTACGCGATGAATCTCGCCGCGAAGCAGGAGACCTGCCACCACCTCGACGGCGACGCCGAGGCAGTCAGCCACCAGCTCGAACGCCTCGCGCAGTCGTCACGCTATTTCACGCCGATCGTCGCGGGCGTGGGCCGGGGCGGTGCGATCGCGAAGCAGATCCTGTCGATGGCGCCGGAGAACACGATCGCCGGCGTCGTGTCGGTCGATCCGGCAGCGAAGCTCGATCCGCGCTTCAAGCCGTGCCCGCCCGATCCGACGATCGTGCGCCGCGCGATGCCGGGCTTCGTCGAAACGGCTGCCGCGGGCGACCCCACGAAGCTCGTGTCGCTCGTCACGTCGCATCTGCGTGACAGCGGCAGCAGCGGCGACGAACTCGACGTGTCGGACCTGCCGCTCGTCGAACTGCCGGCGAAGGGCGGCAGCGACCGGCTCGCGATCGTGATTTCGGGCGACGGCGGCTGGCGCGATCTCGACAAGACGATCGCCGAGGCGCTGCAGCGCGACGGCGTGTCAGTCGTTGGCATCGACAGCCTGCGCTACTTCTGGAGCGAGAAGCCACCCGCGCAGGTGAGCCGCGATCTCGCGCGCGTGATGCGCACGTACACGGCGCGCTGGCACGCGAACCGTGTCGCGCTGGTCGGTTATTCGTTCGGCGCCGACGTGATGCCGTTCGCGTACAACCGGCTGCCGGCCGACCTGCGCGACAAGGTCGCGGTGATGTCGCTGCTCGGCTTCGCGCCGTCCGCCGATTTCCAGATCCGCGTGACGGGCTGGCTCGGCATGCCCGCGAGCGACAAGGCGCTGAAGGTCGCGCCGGAACTGGCGAAGGTACCGCCGCAGCTCGTGCAGTGCTTCTATGGCGCGGAAGAGAAGGACACGATGTGCCCGGCACTCGTGAACACCGGCGCCGACGTGATCAAGACGCAGGGCGATCACCACTTCGGCCGCGATTACGTCGCACTCGAGAAGAAGATCCTCGGCGCGTTCGGCAAGCCGGTGGCGGCGCGCTGAACGCAGGCGCCCGCGCTTCACGGCGGGCGCCGGCCGGTTTGCTTCCGGTTCATCGTACGGGCGGCCATCGTGCCGCCCGTTTCATTTTCCGACCTGCGCTGCCGCGTCCCGCGCCGGCATTGCGGTTCTCGCATCGCGCTGATAGAAGCCGGGAAACCGGTCGAGCTGCCGCCGCGCGGCCGCGATGTCCGTGTCGTCGCCGAGCACCGCGCTCGAAAACCCCGTGCGCTCCATCAGCAGCAACTGGTCGATCAGTACGTCGCCGGTCGCGCGCAGGTCGCCGGCGAAGCCGAAGCGCTTGCGCAGCAGATACGCCTGGCTGTACGCGCGACCGTCGGTGAACGACGGAAACTGCAGGTCGATACGCGCGGCTTGCGCGATCCGCGCGGCGAGCGGGGGCAGTTCCTCGTCGTTGCCGATCGTCAGCGTCGCGTCGTCGTGTTCCCGCGTATCGCCGGCGTGTTCGGCCGGCGTCAGCAGCCGGATGCGTGCGTTCATGCTTGCGTTGTCGCTGGCTTGCTTCATGCGTGCTCCGCCTGGTGGCGCGCGTCGTTCGCGGCGGCCTTGAAGGGTTCCGCGCCGATGCGGCGCACCGTGTCGATGAATCGCTCGCTGCGGCCGTTCGCATCGATCCGCGCGTCGAGATACGCGTTGACGATCGCGTCGACGACATCGACGATCTCGTCCGCCGAGAACGACGGGCCGATCACCTTGCCCGGCCGCGCGGGGCCGCTCGCGGTCGAGCCGTCCGACCCGCCGAGCGTCACCTGATACCACTCCGCGCCGTCCTTGTCGACGCCGAGGATGCCGAGGTGGCCGCTGTGATGGTGGCCGCACGAGTTGATGCAGCCGCTGATGTGCAGGTCGATGTCGCCGACGTCGTGCAGCAGGTCGAGATCCTGGAAGCGCTCGGCGAGCGCGTCGGCGATCGGGATCGAGCGCGCGTTCGCGAGCGCGCAGAAGTCGCCGCCCGGGCACGCGATCATGTCGGTCAGCAGCCCGACGTTCGCGCTGGCGAGCCCGATCGCGCGCGCGTTTTCCCACAGCAGGAACAGGTCGTCGACGTGTACCCACGGCAGCACGACGTTCTGCGTATGCGTGACGCGCGCCTCGCCGGCCGAGAAGCGGTCGGCGAGATCGGCGAGCGCGTCGAGCTGGTCCGGCGACGCATCGCCTGGTGCCTGCAGGCGGCGCTTGAACGACAGTGTGACGATGCGCAGCGCCGGGTCGCGGTGCGAGGCAACATTGCGTGCGAGCCAGCGCGCGAATGCCGGATGGCGGCTTGCTTGTGCAGATACACGTGCATTCGCGTCGTGCAGGTCGAGCGTGCGTGGCTTGAGCCGCGGCGGCACGAACGACGCGGCGACGCGATCGAACTCGGCCTGCGGGATCGTGTGCGGGCCGCCGTCATGGTCGACGATCTGGCGGAACTCGTCCTCGACGTCGTCGATGTAGCGTTGCCCCTCGGTCTTGACGAGGATCTTGATCCGCGCCTTGTACTTGTTGTCGCGCCGCCCGTAGCGGTTGTACACGCGGACGATCGCCTCGATGTAGTTCATCACGTGCCGCCACGGCAGGAACGCGCGCAGCAGCGTCGCGATCATCGGCGTGCGGCCCATCCCGCCGCCGACGCTCACGCGAAAGCCGAGCTCGCCCGCGTCGTCGCGCACGAGCTTCAGCCCGACGTCGTGCCAGTCGGTCGCCGCGCGGTCTTCGGCCGCGCCGGTGATCGCGATCTTGAACTTGCGCGGCAGGAACGCGAATTCGGGGTGCAGCGTCGTCCACTGGCGCATCACTTCGGCGAACGGACGCGGATCGGCGATCTCGTCCGGCGCGACGCCCGCGCGCTCGTCGCACGAGATATTGCGGATGCAGTTGCCGCTCGTCTGGATGCCGTGCATGTCGACGGTCGCGAGCAGGTCCATCACGTCGGCCGCCTTCGCGAGCGGAATCCAGTTGAACTGCACGTTGGTGCGCGTCGTGAAGTGCGCGCTGCGGGTCGGCAGGCGCAGCGTGCCGAGCAGTGCCTGCGCGTCGCTCGCGGCGCGGTAGGTGGCGTCGTCGGGCACGTCGTAGTCGCGCGCGATCCGCGCAAGCACGCGCAGCTGCGCGCTCGACAGCTCGCCGTACGGCACGGCGACGCGCAGCATCGGCGCGTGGCGCTGCACATACCAGCCGTTCTGCAGGCGCAGCGGCCGGAATGCGTCCTCGCTCAGCGTGCCGTGCTGCCAACGCTCGAGCTGGTCGCGAAACTGGGCGGCGCGGCTGTGCACGAGCGCCCGGTCGAAATCGGTATATCGATACATGACGTGATACGCGAGAGGAGCCGTGGCGCGGCATGCGCACGGCTTGGAGGGACGTTGCGACGGATGTCAGGCAACGGAAGACAGCGTAGGGAACGCGGTGCGGCGGGACAAGCAGCAGATCGGAACGAAAAGGGCGCAGCAGATGGCGGCGCCGGCGCCGGCGCGGGCCGGGCATGCGTGCATGCCCGTCGCCGGTTTATGCGTCGGCGTCGACGACGAGCGCCGGATCGAGCGAGCGGATGCGCTGGTCGACGAAGTAGCCGCCGCCTTCCTGATAGCGCAGGAACAGGCGGCCGCACGAGCGGCAGCGGCTGACGTTGCAGCGGTTGTACGGGAAATGACGCAGCGCGATCGGCGCATCGTCCGACGCGTAGCGCGTACCCGCCGGATGATATTCCGCATAGGTCGGCTCCGCATCGCCGGGCGGCGCGAGCGTGGCGACTTCGGTCAGTTGCGCGTCCTGCAGCGACAGCGGCAGGCTCGTCCATCCGGCGAGCGAGGTCTTCGTGCACGTGCAAGGCTGCGTGACGTGCGCCGCTTCGGCCGTCAGTTTCAACAGCGCGTCGTGATCGAGGTAGGGCAGTTGGCTCATGGAAAATCTTGAAAAAGCGGCGAGACCGGCAATGTAACCCGCGCGCGGATTGGCTGCATGGTCGCGGCCCGTGCACCGGTAGCGAACATCGTGCGCTTCATGCGCATTGCACGCGCTTCAACCGGGCTTGCGCACCGACGGCTGCGCGACCAGTTCGCCGAGCACGCGGATCGCGCGCTCGATGTCGCGGCTCCACGGATGGCCGAAGTTCACGCGCACGCAGCGCTCGAAGCCGTGCGTGGCCGAAAACAGCGGCCCCGGCGCGAAGCTGATCCCGCGCGCGATCGCCTGGCGATGCAGTTCCATCGCGTCGATCGCGTCGGGAAACGCGAGCCACAGGAAATACCCGCCTTCGGGCCGCACCCACTCGACGCCGGGCGGCAGCCAGCGCCGCAGCGCGTCGTCCATCCGGTCGAGCTGCGCGTGCAGCGCGCTGCGCAGCTTGCGCAGATGGCGGTCGTAACCGCCGTGCTCGAGATAGTTCGCGATACCGGCCTGCGCGGGAATGCTCGCCGACAGCGTCGTCATCAGCTTGAGCCGCTGCACCTTTTCCGCGAACCGGCCGGCAGCGGCCCAGCCGATCCGGTAGCCGGGCGCGAGCGTCTTCGAGAACGAACTGCAGTGCATCACGAGGCCGTGTTGGTCGAACGCGCGCGCGGGCAGCGGATAGTCGGGGCCGAAATGCAGTTCGCCGTAGACGTCGTCCTCGATCAGCGGCACTTCGCGCACCGCGAGCATATCGACGAGCGCGCGCTTTTTTTCGGCGGACAGCGTGACGCCGGTCGGATTCTGGAAATTGGTCATGAACCAGCACGCGCGGATGTCGTGCCGGTCGAGTGCGTGCGCGAGCGCATCGAGATCGAGGCCGGTGCGCGGATCGACCGGAATCTCGACCGCGCGCAGGTCGAGCCGCTCGATCGCCTGCAGCGCCGCATAGAAGCCGGGCGCCTCGACGGCGACGACGTCGCCGGGCCGCGTAACGGCCATCAGGCACAGGTTCAGCGCTTCGAGCGCGCCGTTCGTGACGACGATCTCGTCGATCGGCTGCGACACGCCGGTCGCGAGATAGCGTCGTGCGATCTGCTGGCGCAGCGCCTCGTTGCCGGGCGGCAGGTCGACCACCGTGCTCCACGGGCTGACGAGCCGCGTGGCCTGCGCGAGCGACTTCGCGAGGCGCGGCAGCGGAAACAGTTGCGGCGCGGGGAACGCGGAACCGAGCGGCACGATGCCGGGCTGCGTGGCGGCATCGAGGACGGAGAACACGAGGTCGCTGATGTCGACCTTGCGCGATGCGCCGGCACGGCTCGCGCGGCGCTTCGCGGCCGGGCCTGCCTCCGGTTGTGCGCCCGGCGCGACGTAGTAGCCCGAGCGTTCGCGCGCGCGGATCAGCCCCCACTGTTCGAGCAGGTAGTACGCGCGAAACACCGTCGACTGGCTCACGCCGTGCTGCGCGATGATCTGCCGCAGCGACGGCAGGCGCGTACCGACCGCGAGGTTGCCGTTGCGGATATCGTCGGCGATCGTGTGGGCGAGGGTTTCGTAGCGTTTCATCGGCGTGGACGGGGCGCGCCGTCACCGCGCGCGGGCCGGAGTGGCGCCGCGCCGGCGGGCGCGGGTCATTGTCCGATGCGCGGCCCGAAAAGGAAAGCGCGGGCGGCGCGGCGAAGGTGCCGCGCCGTCCCGATGCGTCAGGCCGCGTTCGGTTCCGCGTTTCGCCCGTTCGTGCCGCCGCGCAGCGGCGGCAACGGCTCGACCTTGCCGACGATGAACAGGTACGACAGCGCACCGACCACGCACAGCGCACCGGCCACCGCGAGCGGCACGACGAACGAACCCTTCGTGAGCGACAGCATCACGCCCGTGAACGTCGTGATGAAGATCCCCGCGAGATTGCCCGCGAAGTTCTGGATGCCGCCGATCGATGCGACGTGCGCGGGCGTCGGCGCGATTTCGCCGACGAGTGTCCACACGTTGGCGCCGGCGAACGACAGGCTCGCGTACGCGAGCGCGAACAGCCCGAGGCACGCCCACGTGTTCTCGACGAACGCGGACAGCGCGATCGACGACGACAGCAGCATCCCGAGCACGAGACAGGTCTTGCGCGCGGCGGTCGCGCTCCAGCCGCGCCGGAACAGGCTGTCCGACACGTAGCCGCCGAGCCAGCCGCCGGGAATCGCGAGCAGCGCGGGCAGCATGCCCCACGTGCCGAGCGATGCGAGCGAGAAGCCGCGCGACTGCAGCAGGTAGCTCGGGAACCACGTGATGAAGAAGTAGATCGCGAAGTTAAGGCAGAACAGGCCGATCATCATGCCCCACACGGTGCGGTAGCGGAACAGGTCGAGCCACGACACCTTCTGGCCGTCGGTTGCGGCCGCAACGACTGGTGCGGCACGCTGCGCGAGCAGCGCGTCGACGGCATCCGGCGCGATCGCGCGATAGCGTTCCGGGTCGCGATAGACGAACCACCACGCCAACGCCCATACGATGCCGATGCCGCCCGTGATCACGAACGACCCGCGCCAGCCGACGATCGAGATCAGCCACGCGACGAGCGGCAGCGACAGCGCGGAGCCGACGCGCGAGCCGCTGTCGAAGATGCTGCTCGCGAGCCCGCGTTCGCTGCGCGGGAACCAGTTGAATGCGACCTTCGCGAACGACGGGATCGCGGCCGCTTCGCCGACGCCGAGCATCAGCCGCACGCCGACCAGTTGCGCGAGGCCGCGCGCGGCGCCCGTCGCGACGGTGAACACCGACCACCAGCCGACGGCCAGCGCGAGGCTCACGCGCACGCCGACCTTGTCGATGAACCAGCCGGCCGGCAGTTGCAGGAACGCATAGGTCCAGAAGAACGCGCTCAGCACGAGCCCCATGCCGACCGCGTCGAGGCCGAGCTCGGCGCGGATGCTGGGGGCGGCGATCGCGAGGTTCGCGCGGTCGATGAAGTTGATGACGTTGGCCAGGAAGCACATCAGGATCATGGCCCATCGGATGCGTGGCATGGGTGTCTCCGCGCGGAATGTCGTGACGGGTGACCGGCGATCCGCTGCGCCGGCCGCCTCGATGGACGGGTTATCGCGACGCTTGCGGCGCGCGGTCGAACTTCGCCAGCGCTTCCCACAGGCCGTTCAGGTAGACCGCGCCGAGCGCGCGGTCGTAGAGGCCGTAGCCGGGCTTGCCCGTCTCGCCCCAGATCATCCGGCCGTGGTCGGGGCGCACGTAGCCGGTGAAGCCGGTGTCGTGGTACGCCTTCACGATCGCGGCGATGTCGAGCGAGCCGCAGCTCGACAGGTGCGCGGTTTCCTCGAAATCGCCGTTCGCATCGACCTTCACGTTGCGGATGTGCGCGAAGTGGATGCGGCCCATCGCGCCGAACTCGCGCACCAGCGCTTCGACATCGTTCTGCGGGCCCGCGCCGAGCGAGCCCGAGCACAGCGTCAGCCCGTTCGCGGGCGTGTCGACGATGCGCACGATCCGCGCGAGATCGTCGCGGTTCTTCACGATGCGCGGCAGCCCGAAGATCGGGCGCGGCGGATCGTCGGGGTGGATCGCCATCTTCACGCCGGCTTCCTCGGCGACGGGAATGATCGCTTTCAGGAAGTATTCGAGGTTCGCCCACAGCGCGTTTTCGTCGACGTCGCGATAGTCGGCGAGCAGCGCCTGCAGTTGTTCGGGCCGGTAGCTCGAATCCCAGCCGGGCAGCGCGATGCCGTCGTTCGGATCGATCCGGTCGACCGATGCGGTGCTGAACGCGAGGCAGGTCGACCCGTCGTCGAGCGTCTTCGACAGCTCGGTGCGGGTCCAGTCGAACACGGGCATGAAGTTGTAGCAGATGACGCGGATGCCGGCCGCGCCCAGATGGCGGATCGTCTGCCGGTAGTGGTCGATCAGGCGGTCGCGGTCGGGCTTGCCGAGCTTGATGTCCTCGTGGACGGGCACCGACTCGACGACTTCGAACTGCAGGCCGGCGCGTTCGATCGTCGCCTTCAGCGCGTCGATCTTGTGCGCGGGCCAGACGTTGCCCACCGGTTCGTCGTAGATCGCGGACACGATATGCGTGACGCCCGGGATCTGGCGGATGTATTGCAGCGAGACCGGATCGGACTCGCCGTACCAACGGAAAGACATCTTCACTGGAGCGGCTCCTGGCTGGCGGTTCATGCATCGGGCGACCGGGCGGCAGCGTGCCGGCCCGTCGTCGGTGTGCGGATTATGATTGGTATGCCAGTTGTGCGGGATAGTGGTTTACCAGTTATCCGGATCCGGATCCGCGGGAATGACGCCTCCGCGAACGTCCGGTCAGATTGGCCGACAGGCCGAACCGGCTGCTGGCCGGAATTGGTGTACCATTTTGGCGATCCGGCGCCGCGACGGCGCCGGCCAGTTTGTTGCGAGCCTTTCGATGACCGATCTTTCCAGCCTGCCCGCCAGCCGCGACACCGATGCCGCGGACCGCTCCTATATCGGCCTTGCGCGGCAGATTCACGCGATGGTGGCCGCCGGCGCGTTCGAAGCCGGCGGGCGGCTGCCGTCGGAGCGCAGCCTGGCCGACCAGTTCGGCGTGAGCCGCACGCAGGTGCGCGAGGCGATCATCGCGCTCGAGGTGCAGGGGATCGTCGAGG
Organism: Papaver nudicaule; assembly: GCA_023529015.1. Taxonomy (NCBI): domain Eukaryota; kingdom Viridiplantae; phylum Streptophyta; class Magnoliopsida; order Ranunculales; family Papaveraceae; genus Papaver; species Papaver nudicaule. The sequence goes on from JAJJMA010177284.1 coordinate 196,957, forward strand.
TGCGGATCGGTTCGGGCATCTACGTGTCGGCGGCCGATGCCGCGCGGCCGGTGACGTTCGAGGTGCCGCGCGGCCCGGGGCCGATCGAGACGCTGCGCGCGCGCGGGCTGATCGAGGCGGAGGTTGCCGCGCTCGCGGCGACCGAGCGCAAGGATGCCGATCTCGATCGCCTGTTTTTCTCGTTGACGACGATGCGCGAGCAGATGGACGACAAGGCCGCGTACGACGCGGCCGATCGCCAGTTCCACCTGCGGATCGCGGAATCGACCGGCAACACGGTGCTGCTGCACATGGTCACCGCGATGTGGGACTGCGCGCGCAGCGATCCGCTGTGGGACAAAATCGAGGAGCACTTTCACTCGACCGCGCTGCGCGAGGCATCGCAGGAGGATCACCAGCGGATCTTCGCTGCGATCATGGCGCGCGATGCGGGAGGGGCGCGCGACGCGATGCGCGCGCACCTGTCGCGCGTGATCGCGGAGTTCACGCAGGCGTGGCGCTGACCTTGGTTTCCGCGGACGGAGGCGGGCCGGCGTAGTCAGCGTCGACGAAGGCGGGGGCGTAGCGACGCATGCGGTGCGTCGTCATCGCAATCGTCATTGGAATGCGAACCGGCCAACGTCCGGTTATGCCCTTTCTCCTGATCATTCTTCGCGCGGCTTGCCGCGTTCTTGCGCCCGTATCGTATTCGGATCGACGCAGTGCCGGGCATGGGGCCGTCCGTACGCGCAACGCGTGCCGCGTGCGGCTATTTCCAATTGCGCGCCCGTGCGTTTTATGGTCTCGTTGCGGGATATCGCATCGACTCGAAAAAGGATAGTCGAATGCAGCCGGGCGATTCATACGGGGTCCGATTGATCAGGGGAATCGGCGCGCGTACGCGTGCATGCGGCGCCGTGCGCAGGCTGCTCGTCATCCTGACACTGGGCTTACTTGCGCCCGACCTGCCGGCGTTCGCCGACTCTCCCGAAACCGTCAACGACAACGTGCTGCACGTGCTGGCCTGGCCCGGTTATGCGGACCGCGACGTCGTCGGCGCATTCGAGGCGCGGTTTCATGCGCGTGTCGAAGTGACGTTCGTCGATTCCGACGAAGCGCTGTGGACGCGGATGCACAGCGCGGCACCGCCGCCGTATGACGTGCTGGCCGCGAACACGGCCGAGATCCAGCGCTACGCGCACGAACGCCTGCTCGCGCCGGTCGACCTGGCGCGCATCCCGAACCGGCGGCGGCAGTTGCCGAACTTCCAGCAGCTTGCGACGATCGGCGGGCTCGTGCAGGGCGGCGCGACCTACGCGATCCCGTTCACGTATTCGTCGATGGGGCTGATCTACGACCGCAAGCAGGTGCCGGCCGCCCCGCACTCGATGCGGGAGCTGTGGAATCCGCGCTACCGCGGCAAGGTGCTCGACTTCAACAGCGCGCAGCACAATTTCTCGTTCACGGCGCTGGCGCTCGGTTATCGCGATCCGTTTCGCCTGTCGCCCGCGCAGACGCTCGACGTCGCGCGCAAGCTGATCGACCTGCGCCGCAACCTGCTGACGTACTACACGCTTCCTGAAGAGGCGACCGAGCTGTTCGTCCGGCATCACGCGGCGCTGATGTTCGGCAACTACGGCACGCAGCAGGTCGAGCTGCTGCGTCGCGCAGGCGCGGACGTCGGCTACGTGATCCCGGACGAAGGCGCGCTTGCATGGCTCGACTGCTGGGCCGTGACGCGCGGCGCGCAACGTCCCGAGCTTGCGTTCGCGTGGATCAACTACATGCTCGAACCGGCGATCGGCGCGTTGCTGACGGAGCGCCAGGGGCTCGCGAACACGCTCGAGCTGCCGCCCGGGCTCGATACCGGTCACCAGCATCTCGTGTGGCTCCAGCCCGTCGAGGACATCGCGCAGCGCGAATCGCTGTGGAGCCGCATCGTGTCGGGCGACCGGCCGGAACGGTTCGACAAATGATCCGGCTCGGGCTCACGTCGAAGCTGTCGGTGTTGTTCGCGTGCATCGGCGTGATCGCGTCCGGCACGACCGGCTATTACGCGTATCGCGCGAACCGCGCGATGCTCGTGCAGGAAGCGCAGCACAGCCTGCTGATGTCGACGCAACTGCTCGGGCAGCGTTTCACGACCGTGCTGTCCGACATCGCCGACGATGCGCTCGTGCTCGCGCAGTTGCCGTCGTCCGCGCTCGTCGCGGGCAGCGACAATCCGGACAGCGCGCGACGCGTGCGGCTCGAGCAGGTGTATTACAGCTTCATGAGAAATCATCCGGAATACCTGCAGATTCGCCTGATCGCGAGCGGGCATTTCGGGCTCGAACACATTCGCGTCGATCGCGACGCGCACGGCATCGTCGTGCTGCCGGAAACCGCGTTTCAGGAGAAAGGACAGTATTCCTACGTATTCGATACGCTCGCGACGGCGCCCGGCCATATCTACCTGTCGCCGATCGTGATCAACCACGAGACCGGTTCGCACGCGGCCGAAGGGCAGCCGATCCTGCGCGTGGGCACGCCGGTCGTCGATACATCGGGCCAGACGGTCGGTGCGCTCGTCGTCGACGTCGAGCTGTCGCGCGTGTTCGACCGGCTCGAACGCGATCTGCCGGAAGACTATGAGGTGTATCTCGCGAACGAGTGGGGCGATTTCCTCGTGCATCCCGATCCGTCGCAGACGTTCGGCTTCGATCGCGGCCGGCGCGTGCTGATGCAGGACCGCTTTGCCGTCACGCGCGCGCTGTTCGACAGCGCGCGCGCGAGCGTGACGCTCAATGGCCTTGCGCAGCCCGACGACGCGCCGGGGCAGATGTTCGCGTTCGCGCGCACGCCGTTCGGGCACGGCGAGGGCAACCGCTTCGTCGTGCTCGGGATGGCGCGTCCGCTGGCAGACGTGCTGGCGCCGGCCGGCGTGCTGGGTGACCGGATCGTCCGGATGGTGTTCGTGTCGAGCCTGCTGGCGGTGATCCTCGCGATCCTGTTCGCGAGCGCGATCACGCGGCCGCTGCAGATGCTCGCGCGCGCCGCGACGCACGTGTTCGACGATCCGGCCGCCGAACGGCTGCCGGTCCGGCGCGCCGACGAGATCGGCGTGCTCGCGCGCTGTTTCGACAGCATGCGCGTCGAGATCCGCACGCAGGTCGCGATGCTGCGCGCGAAGCAGCAGGAGCTGACGCACCTCGCCGGCCACGATCCGTTGACCGCGCTGCCGAACCGCCTGCTGTTCATGGAGCATCTCGATGCCGCGATCCGGCATGCAGCCGCGGTTCGCGAAGGGCTGGCCGTGATGTTCGTCGATCTCGACCGCTTCAAGCAGATCAACGACCAGCACGGGCACTCGGCAGGCGACCGCACGCTCGTCGCGGTCGCGAAGCGGTTGAGCGTCGTGCTGCGCAGCGGCGACATGGTCGCGCGGCTCGGCGGCGACGAGTTCATCGTGCTGATTGCGGATGTACGTTCACCGACGGTGATCGACGACGTCGCGTCGCGCATCCAGATCGTGATGGCCGAGGAACTGGAGTTCGGCGGCCGGCGGATGGCCGTCGGTGCGAGCATCGGCGTCAGCGAGTATCCGGCCGACGGCGCCTCGGCCGAGGAACTGCTGGTCAAGGCCGACGCGGCGATGTACGCGGCGAAGGCGTCCGCGCAGCGCGCGTGCGTGCGCTATCAGGACCTGGTCGGCGGCGCCGCTGCGCCGGACGAGGCCGGGGCCGGCCGCGTCGCATCGGGCGGCAGCCGGTGACGGTCGGCCGGTAAGACACGCGATGCAAACGCAACGAGCCCGTCGCGGACGGGCTCGTTGCATGTGCGGACTGCGCGCGGGGCGCGCAGCGGCAGCCTTAGTGGCCGAAGTAGACCGAGTCGCGCGGGCTTTGCGCCTTGGCGGCGGGCGCGCCACCCTCGACGGTCGCGGCCGGTTGCGTACCGTAGCCGGTATTGTTGGCGGCGCGCACGCGGGCTTGCGCGGCCTGGATGTCGGCCGGGTAGTGCGGGCTCGACTGGCTCGGCTTGTAGCCGGCGCTTTCGAGCTGGACCAGTTCGTCGCGCACCTGGGCGCGGGTCACGGTGCTTTGGGCGTATGCGCCGAACGAGGCGGACAGGGCAACAGCGGCAACGACTGCGGAAACGAGCGATTTCATGATGACCTCCGATGTTTGTCTTGGCTTTCCGCGTTCGACACCATGTCGTAAGCGGTTGATTACATCGTAGGCGTCGGTTGACCTAGGGTAAACGTGGATTTCAGTGAAAGATCGTTGCCGCTGAGGTAATAGTTTCGGGGGAAATGCCTTCTGTCCCCATTCGGTATTGCCGGATTTGCAAGGGCGCGGTGATGTGGGCACGTGTCGCGCACGGACGGGTGCATGGTGGCGACGGGGGGAGCGGGGGCAGTGGAGATGACGCGGGCGGGTTGCGGTGCGGCCGGATCAGGCGCTGTCGTCGTCGATTTCCTTGCGCTCCCGGCGTTCCTCGTTGCCGCGGCGCGCGCGCAGGCGCTGGCGCGACAGGACGGCGATCACCTGCTGGGTCGGCGCGCCGGACGGCAGTTCGTTGCGGATCCGATCGGGCACCATCGGCAGGCCCGCGCGCTGCCGGCGCAGCGCCTTGGCGATTGCCCGGCGGCATTCGTCCCCGTGGCAATCCCATTCATCGCGGATTCTCTGGCAATAACGGCATTGTTCCATCCGGACAGTCTAACGCGTCTTGGGGAACGGGGCAGCGCGCGGGGCCGGCCGCGTCACGCGACGCGCTTTCGTCGCGGAAGTCTCGACGATGGCCGGTTGAATGGGACTGCGAAGCAATCGGGTAAAAGGAGTGACCCGAAACTACAATTTCCCATCCGTCTCCATACGAATTCCTTGCGGACGAACGGAATCGAGCGGCTTACCTGAGCGACCAGATTCCCCAGACGGCGATCAACAGGCCGAGGCCGAATCCGCAGCCCAGCAACACATAGGTTTCCATCTCGTGCCTCTGAAAACGTCGCAGCGCCGACGTCGGTATCAGCGTGCGAACAGCAAAGTCGGTCACGTATCGTCCGCGCCGTCGGGCGGCGCGATACGCCGGGTCCGCGAATACTACGCTTGGCAGCTTTCAGAGCGCATGCGCGCTCGATGGCGGCGCGCCGACCGCTATTTCTTGCCGGCGTGCCCGCTGTCCGTTTGCGTGACAGGCGATCCGCCATGCCTGAACACGCCCGATTTCCAGATCATCTGCGATGCCGCGGCGAGCACGAACAGCAGGACGACCATCCTGAAGATCCTCGGCGACATCTTGTCCCGCAGCGGGCGAACGAGCCACATGCCGGCAATGGCCGGCAGGCTGGCCGCCGCCGAGATGGCCAGGTCGGCGCCGCTGGCGTGTGCGGTGCCGCTGAACGTCGTGATCAGCGTGACGATCGACACCACGAGGATGATCGCGATCTGCTTGGTGAACACGCGCCCGGTCGCGCCGGACGAAATCAGGTAGGTGGCGAGCAGCGGGCCCGGAACCGACGCGATGCTTTCCATCAGCGCCGCGCCGAACCCGAGCGCGAAACCGACGGGCTTTTGCCACGCGCCCGGCAGGTTGAGTTTCGGCGCGGCGAGCATCAGCGTCGCGGCAACGATCAGCAGTGCGCCCGATGCCGCCTGTGCATGCCCGGGATTGAGGGAGAGCAGGATCGCCACGCCGACGATATTGCCGATGACGGTGCCCGCGATCGGTGCGGCGATCTTCCGTGCCGTTGCCAGCACCTGGCCGCCTTCCAGCGCCTGCGGAATGTTGCCGAGGATGATCGGCATCGACAGCAGGAGCACCGCATGCCGGATCGGCAGGAACTGGCTGAGTATCGGCATCGCGATCAGCGGCACGCCGATGCCCGTGATCCCCTTGGCCATGCCGCCCAGCAGCAGCGCGACGGCGATGCCGGCCAGATCGAACGCGGTGAGCCCCTGCAGGCTGGAGACCAGCACACCTTCAGTCAGATTGAAATGAATCATGGAGTGGCATGTCGCGGCATATCCGGCCGCGAGCGTGGTCGATGGAGCCCGTTGCGCTCGCGTGCGTTTTGCACGCATTCGTTTGGGTGTGGCTTGAACCGGTCGTCCGATCGCATCGCACCGCGTTTTGTGCGGCCGGCCGGTGCGCATGCAATCGACGCGGCGGATCGAGCGTGCATCTTACCTGAGCGCTGCCGAGGACGTTTGGCTTGTCCACGGCGTAGTGCAGTGCCATTTGCCTAGCGGTCGGCCTGGTTCAATATAATTCATGATGTTTCACCGCCTCATGCGCGGCATACATACCCTGGAACAAGGAGTCCCGATGACGCTTGCCCAGTTGCAGGCATTGGCGGCCGTAGTCGAACTCGGCTCGCTCACGGCGGCGGCCGACCGGCTCAGTCGCAGCCAATCCGCGATCAGTCATGCATTGACCGAGCTGGAGGACGTCACGCAGGTCAAGCTGCTCTGGCGTGACCGGCAGCCGGTCGTCCTGACGGCGGCGGGCGAACGCCTGTGGCCGTACGTCCAGAGCGTGGTGCGCGAAGCGCAGATGCTGCGCCAGCAGTTCAGCCTGTCGCGCGGCAAGCTCGAAGGGAAGCTGGTGGTCGCGTCGCTGCCGAGCGTCTCGCTGGCGTTCGTCGTCCCCGCGCTCGAGGCGTTGAAAGAGCTGCACCAGGGTGTGTCGGCGGTGCTGCTCGAAGGCACGGACCGCGAAGTCGAAGGGTGGATCGACGACGGTACCGCCGACGTCGGCGTGGTGGCCGGCACGAAGACGTTCGCGCACGATCTGCCGCTGCTCGACGAGGACTTTGTCGCGGTGGCGGCGGACGGCATGTTCGACGGCCGCAAGAGCGTGTCGGCAAAACAGTTGTCCGCGGCGCCGTTCATTTTTTCGAAGGCAGGGTGCGGGCCGCTGATCGCGGATTACTTCGCGCGTGGCGGCGCGCCACTGCGCGCCGCGTTCAACGTGGTCGAGATGCGCACCATTCTGTCGATGGCGGAGGCCGGCATGGGCGTGTCGATCGTTCCGCGCATCACGCTTACCTACACGCCGTTCGGCGGCCGCGTGCTGGAACTGTCGCCGAGGCTGCATCGTTCCGTGCGGTTGTCGTGGAACGTGGCCGGCAACGCGGTCACCGACGCGTTCGTGAGGCTCGTCGACGCACAACGCGCCAAAGCCGGGAAGGCGATCCAGACGCGTGCGAAAAAAGGCAGGTAACGAGCGAGCGGCGCGATGAACGGCGTTCATGGATGACTTGCAGTTTATTCATGTCGAGGGCAAACGAGATGCAATACATTGTTCGAACCTCATCAACTTGACTGCTCTGTCGCGTAGGAGACTGCCGTGCCGGCCATGCCCACCCTGTTTGCGTTCGGACTCGTGTCGCTCGGCATGGTGCTGACGCCCGGACCGAACATGATCTACCTGGTTTCGCGCTCGATCTGCCAGGGCCGCCGCGCAGGGCTCGTGTCGCTCGGCGGCGTCGCGCTGGGGTTCGTGTTCTACATGGTTTGCGCGGCGCTCGGCATCACCGCGCTGGTGCTGACCGTGCCGTATGCGTACGACGCGCTGCGCTTTTCCGGCGCGCTCTATCTGGCGTACCTGGCGTGGCAGGCGCTCAAGCCGGGCGGCCGCTCCGCGTTCCAGGTCCGGCAGTTGCCGCACGACAGCCGCGTCAGGCTCTTCACGATGGGGTTCGTCACCAACCTCGCGAATCCGAAGATCGCGGTGATGTATCTGTCGCTGCTGCCGCAGTTCATTTCACCGGGGCATGGCAGCGTGCTCGTGCAATCGCTGGCGCTCGGCTGCGTGCAGATCGCGGTGAGTGTCAGCGTGAACGCGCTGATCGCCTGCATGGCCGGTTCCATCGCGGGTTTTCTTGCGGGCCGGCCGGTATGGGCGTCGGTCCAGCGCTGGTTGATGGGCACCGTGCTGGCCGGATTGGCGGTGCGTATCGCGCTGGAATCGCGAAGTTAGCACCGTCGGCCGCAACCCGGCCGCCCGCACTAAAGCGCGCGGCGTCGTCACCCGTGGCAGTTGCCCTCGGCCTCCTTCCCGACCCGGACGGGCGCTGCCTTTTCACTGCGTCGGCTGCGTGTCGCGAGCCAGCACAGGATCGACCCGCCGCACACCATCGATGCGCCTTGCCAGAATTCGGCCGGCAGCGGCGCGTGCAGCAGCGTCGCCGCGAGCGCGGCGGCGAGCACCGGCGTGAAGTACGACGCGCCGACGATGACCGTCACGTTGCCGTGCATGATGCCGGTGTTCCATGCCGCATAACCGAACCCCAGCGCCGATGCCGCCAGCACGAGATAGACGAGCGCGTGAAGGCTGAACGTCATGCCGCCGCCGCCTTCGATCGCGAACTTGATCCAGAGCACCGCGGCGACCAGCATGAAGAACGGCGTGACGCCGTTCTTGCCGTCGGCAAGGCGCGCCGTCACCGTGCAATAGGCGGCCCAGATCAGCGCGCCGAAGAAGGCGAGGCCATAGCTCAGCGGATTGTCCGCGACGTTGCGCAGCATGCCGGCCGGATCGAGACCCCGGTCGCCGCCGAGCACCCAGCAGATGCCGAGCATCGACAGCAGGACGCCCGGCACGACCAGCAGGTTGGCGCGCTGCTTGTTGAACACGATGGCCGCGACCAGCGTCAGGCTCGGCCACAGGTAGTTGACCATCGCGACTTCGATCGCCTGCCGGCCGTTGCTCGCATACCCGATCGACAGCGCCAGGCACAGCTCGTACGAGACGAACAGCAGCCCGCCCCAGAGCAGGTAGTTTTTCGGGAACTTGCTCAGGTCGGGGAAGCCGATCGAAAACAGCAGAAGCACGGACGCCACCGTATAGATCATCGCGGCGCCGCCGGTCGCACCGAGACTTTCGCTGACCCCGCGAACGAGGGCGACCACCGAGGCCCACAACAGCACCGCGCCGAGCCCGACGAGCGTTGCCTTGTTCTTGTTCTTGCGCTTCATGCTTCCTGCCTGTTTCGACATTCAAATTCGATTTCGGATGATTCGGTTCCGTTCGCGTGTGCTGCCATCCATCACGAACGGGAACATCGAGCTGCGATGGACCGAGCGCGCGGCCCCGGTCGCCGGGATGGATCGAGGCGGATCGCTCGTTGACCGAGTCGACGCCGTGCGTATTAGGCAGCACGACCGGGCAGCACGACCGGGCGGCATAACCGGGACGCACAACCGCCGGATTCTCGCGGCCGCACTCTAGCACGATGCGCTTCGAGCCGGATTCGCCGGGTACATGAGGAACCCACTGCCTGTCAGGGGCGCTCCATGGCGGCAAGATCGTGCCCGCGGAGCGCGGGCAGGTAGGCCAGCGTCGGGAGGACCGCGTTGCGGCGCGGAATGCGCCGTCATTGAGGATGATGTGCGGGTATAGTCGCGAAGCCGCCGTCGCAATCATCGAATCCGGCAAACCCGACAAGAGGATCCACGTTGGATCGCTCGATGCAGGAACTGTCAGCCGCCTTCGCCGCGCTTTCCGGCGTTGCGCATGCACGGTGCCGCAAACGAGGGGGCGCAGCCGATTCGCGTGATGCAGACGGTCACGTTCTCGCTGTTTCCGTAACGCGGGCGCATCGCGTTTTCAGAGGGTGACACCATGAAAGAAGTGCCGTATTTCTCGCAATGGGAATCGAGGCAACTGGTTTCCCGATTCGTGTCCCGCGAGCTGCGCCCGGAAGACGATCCGTTGTGGCATCGCTCCGGGGCAAGCAGCCCGGAAGAGTATGCGCAGTGGAGCCCGAACATCTGCGGCATCGCGTGCCTGAAGATGCTGCTGGCGCACCGCTCGAACCTGATCGTGCCGCTGCTCGAACTTGTACGCGATGCCGTTGAATTCGGCGTCTACCGGCCCGAACTCGGCGACACCGGCAAGCGCCTGCATTACCGGCCGTTCGTGAGGTGGGTCGGCGAGCGGTTCGGGATCGATGGCGAGGTCGTCGAAGTAATCGATTCGGCCGCGCTCGAACCGAGGCTGCGCGACGGCCACATGCTGATGGCGTCGGTTCACCCCGGCATCCGGCACGACGGGTTCGAGCCGCCGTCGCGCGGCGGGCATCTGGTGCTCGTGACCGGCGCGAACCGCGACACCGGCGACTGGCTGTTCCACAACCCGTCCGGGTTCGACGTGCGCACGCAGCAAAACGTGTCGATGCCGCGCGCGACGTTCGATCGCTACTTCGCCAACCGCGGCGTCCTGATCGCCCCATGACGTCGTGTACGCCACTCATTGCACGGACGAAGCAACCGGCGCCCGCCGCAGCGGGCGCCGGCCCGATCACCGCTCGTGCCGCTTCTTGCTCAGCTCGATCGTCTCGAACAGCTCGTACTGCGCGGTCGGGTGCTGATCGGCGCCCGGCGCATGGTAATAGCGCATCGTGATCGTCGTGTGCCCGTCCGGCGTGCCCGGGTCGTGGTCGAACACCGCGATCCCGTAACCGGTGCCCGTATCGCGGCGCGCGGACCAGATCGCATCCTCGAGCGCATCGGCCGGGTGGCGCACGAACGTGTTCGGCGCCGTGCCCGGTACCGGCCGGTTCGGCTTCGTGAACACCTTCGCCCGCGCAAAGCCGGTCGACGGGTTCTCGCCATACACGTCGAGCGGCGCGCTGGTGCCGCCGCCGCCGAGGATCAGGTGGATCGTGCCGTGGCTCGTGTCGAACTTCGTGCGGTCCGGGTCGTTCGAGCCGACCGGGCGCGGCTGCAGCGTCTCGACCACTTCGCCGGTCGATGCGTCGACGCCCGCGCGGTGATTGCAACCGCGCACCGGGTAGCTGCGCTCGTAGTCGTGATCGTGGCCGCACAGCACGAGATCGACGCCGTATCGGTCGAACAGCGGCAGCCATGCCTCGCGAATGCCTTTGTCGGAACCGTTGCCCGTCTTCGACGAACTGAGCGCGTCCTGGTGCATCTGCACGACGATCCAGTCGATGTCGTCGTCATGCGCCGCATGACGCAGCGTGTGTTCGAGCCAGCGCGTCTGCTCGCCGTTGCTGTAGCCGCGCACGTAGAACGACGTGCCGGGCTCGATCGGCGGGTGGCCCGTGCTCGCGGCCGGTACGAGCGGAGCGGGGCCGCCGACGAACGCGGCGGCATCCTGGTACACGACGTCGTCGGCGTCGAGCGACACGAACAGCACCGAGCTCACACGGAAGCTGTACCAGCGGCCCGGGAAGTGCGTGCCGTTATCCGGCAGCGTATAGCGCGCGAGATACGAATCGAGCCCCTGCGGACCGTTGTTGAACTCGATCTCGTGATTGCCGGGGCACGGCATCCACGGGCGATTCGCGGCCGACGTCTGGTTGTTGTTGCCGAAGTCGCGCCACACCTCGGGCTGGTGCGCGGGGTTCAGGTTCGCGTAGCAGAGGTCGCCGTTCAGCAGGTGGAACAGCGGCTGGAACTGCTCGACGGCCTGCACCGCGAAGCGGCTCTGCGGCGACGACAGCACCCATGCGCCGTTCGGCGTCGCGAGATCGCCGTAGCTCGTGAAGCGGAACGGCGCGCGGCCGCGCGGCGCGGTCGAAAAATTCGCGGCGAACGGCTGTGCGGCGTTGCTGTCGTTGTCGGCCGTGATCTCGTAGCGGTAGCGCGTATTCGGCTTCAGCCCGTGCACGCGTGCGTGGTACGCGAACACGGTTTCACCGTTCAGGCCGTCGGTGTACAGGCGCTGCACGCCGTGCACCGTGCGCGGCGGCTCGCCGTCGGCGACGATGCGCGCGCGCGGATTGACGGCCGGCGCGAGCGACGCCCACGAGATCACGACTTCGGACGTCGGGTCGTTGCCCCACGTCAGGTGGACCTGTTCGGGCGTGCCATCCGGATTCGACGCGGCGGCCCGGGCGGCCGCGAGCCCGCCGGCAGCGGTGGCGAGGCCGGATACGCCGGCGAGTTTCAGGAAGCCGCGACGAGACACCGAGGCGGCCGGCTCGTTCGGCTGATCAGGGAGATTGTCCTGGTTCGACATGGTCGTAGTTTTCGTTGATGGGGACGCGAGAGGTGGAACCGCGCGGCCATGCGCGAGCGCGGCCGGGGCGTGGGCCGGAAACGAGCGGGATCCCGGTCACACGCATTGTCGAAGGGCAGTTTTGCCGCGTTGTGACAGCACGGCAACCCTGCGGGTGCGGCGGCCGATACGCAGGCTCGCGCATCGCGCTGCATCCGGTCCGCACCAAAGCACGCTCGGTTCGCCCGAAATTTATTCGCCGACACCGCGACGGATTTCTCTCGTCCGCTCCGTTTAACGCATGAACGGCCGCTTCCGGCCGATGCCCGTTACTTCGGAGTCTTTCATGAAACTTTCTGTTCCATTGCGGTTTGCTGCCGGATGCGTGGCTGCGCTGGCGGTGTCCGCTGCATTCGCGCAGGCCGTCATCGTCGCGCCGTACGCACCGCCGCCGCCGCGCGTCGAAGTGATGCCGGCACCGCGCGCGGGCTACGTGTGGGACCAGGGCCACTGGCACTGGCAGCAGGGCCGCTACGTCTGGATCCCGGGCCACTGGCAAGTGGTACGCGTCGGTTACCACTGGATGCCCGGACACTGGGCCGCGCGCGGCCCGGCCTGGCGCTGGGTGCCGGGCCACTGGGCCTGACGCGCACGCCGCCGCGCGGCACATCATGCCGGCGCGGCGGATCGTTCACGCAATGTCATGAGTCGAAACCATGCCTTTTCGAACCATCGTGATACTGGCGGCCGTGGCCATCGTGCTGGCCGGCTGCGTCGTGGTGCCGGCGCGTCCGGCGTATTACCGGCCCGCGCCGGTCGTCGTATATTGAGCGCGGCGGCCGTCGGTCGCGCGACCGGGCCACGCGTGAGCGGCCGGCAGGATCGATATGCCGCGCGACACGGATGTCGATGAAACGGACATGGCCGACGCCGTGTGCGACGCCGGGTGCGATGCGCACGGCGCCGCCGAACCGTCGGCGTGGCGCCGCGCGGTGATGGCCCGACGCATGCAAGGAGAGCACGACGATGAGCTTCAGCCGGGCGGCGGGGCGGCGCATGCGCGCTGCGCGACGGAGCAGGCGGCGTTGAGCGATCGCGGCGACCGCGATCCGGACGCGGAACTCGTCGCGCGCGTCGGTGCGCGCGATTCGTCGGCGGTGCGCGTGCTTGTCGCGCGCAAGCTGCCGCGGCTGCTCGCATTGGCGACGCGCATGCTCGGCGACCGGAACGAAGCCGAGGACGTCGCACAGGAGACGTTCTTGCGAATCTGGAACCAGGCGCCGCGCTGGCGCGAAGGCGACGCGCGTTTCGACACGTGGCTGCATCGCGTCGTGCTGAACCTGTGCTACGACCGGTTGCGCGGCCGGCGCGAGGAGCCCGTCGACACGTTGCCCGACGTGCCGGACCCGCAGCCGGAGCCGGCCGCGCATGCGGAGCTGCGCTCGCGCGATGCGCGCGTGCGGCAGGCGTTGGCCGCGTTGCCGCCGCGGCAGCGGGAAGCGCTCGTGCTCCAGTACTATCAGGAAATGTCGAATGTGGAAGCGGCCAACCTGATGGGCATCACCGTCGATGCGCTGGAAAGCCTGCTCGCCCGCGCGAGGCGCAACCTGCGCGCGCAACTGGCCGGCGACCCACCTAGCGAGGACAAGCGATGACACCCGAACGATTTCGTACCATCGTCGCCGCGTACGGCTCGGACGCGCGGCGCTGGCCGGACGGCGAGCGCGCGGCCGCCGAGGCGTGGGCACGCGCGAACCCGCGCGAAGCGCTGCTGGCACTGGACGATGCCGCCGACCTCGATGCCTGGCTCGCGTGCGACACGGTCATGCCGCCCGCGCCGGCGCTCGTCGAGCGTATCGTCGCGACGGCGCCCGCGCCGCAACGCGCGCGGCGGCGCGGCACCGTATGGTGGTCGGGAGCGGCGTTCGCGGGCGTCGGCCTGGCCGGTGCGCTGGCGGGCGCGGTGGCCGTGTCGATGCTGATGCTCGGCAGCGTGCCGACGTCGTCGCACGAACCGGGCTATCTGACGACGACGTTCGGCGGCCCGAGCATCGACGGGAGCGACGAATGAGCGAACGCGGCTGGAAATTCATCCTCGTCGGCTCGGTCGTGCTGAACGTGTTCATGCTCGGCGCGATCGGCGGCGGCGCGTATCAGTGGTTCTCGACACATCGCGACCTGCACGAGGCGGGCGCGCCCGCGCAGCGTACCGCGTTGCGTTTCGCTGCGGACGAATTGCCCGATGCGCGGCAGCGCGAGTTTGCCGACGCGCTGAAGGCCGCGCGCAAGAACGGCCGCGATTTCGCGCGGGAAGGGCGCGACGGCCGGATCACCGTGCTGGATCTGCTCGCCGCGCCGCAACTCGATCGCACGGCGATCGACGCCGCACTTGATCGCACGCGCGCGGCCGATACCGCGATGCGTGCGCAGGTCGAGCGCAGTGTCGTCGATTTCGCGGCGACGCTGACGCCCGAAGAGCGCGTGAAGTTTGTTGAAGGGTTGCAGCGCAGCGGCAACTGGCGTCTGCCGCCGAAACTGCAGAAGAAGCCGGACGCACCGGCGAGTCAGTAAGCATCAGGCAGGGTGACACGCGGCACGCGTGTCGCCGACACTCGCGTTCGGTCACGCGCAATGCGTGCATGAGGCGAATCGCGTCGTCGTTGCGCTTCGATGATGTACGCCGTTGTTGTGCGCCACCTCCGCGGATCGTCCCGTTCCTCGTTTCCCCGATCCCGAAAAATATTTGCCATCCCCGCGACGGATTTCCCGTTGTGCCCGCGTTAAACGTGGGTACGCACCGCCAGAGAGCCCGTCATGGACCACCCGAACGACACCACGCCGGCCGCGATCGCGCTGAACCGCTTCGGTCTCGGCGCGCGAGCCGACGAAGCGCCGCCTGCCGACCCGAAGGCGGCGCTCGTCGCGCAATTCGACCGTTACGACGCGCGGCCCGCCGCGTGGGCGGGCGAACCGGACGCGGTCGCGCTCGCGACGCGCTTTGCGAACGAGCGCAACGCGATGACGGGCGACGATTCGGCCGCGAAACGCGCGACCGCGCAATCGATCCGGCGCGACGGTTACGACGCGTATCGCAGCGCCGTCGCCGCGCGGTTGAACAGCGCGCTGAATACGTCCGCACCATTCGTCGAGCGTCTCGTGCATTTCTGGGCGAACCATTTCGCGGTGTCGGTCGACAAGGGGCAGGTGGCCGCGTACGCGGGCGCGTTCGAACGCGACGCGATTCGCCCGCACGTGCTCGGCCGCTTCGAGGACATGCTCGTCGCCGTCGAACAGCATCCCGCGATGCAGATCTTTCTCGACCAGGCGCGCTCGGTCGGACCCGATAGTCCGGCCGCGCTGCGCGCTGAAGCACGCAATCCATCCGCGAAGCGCGGGCTCAACGAGAACCTTGCGCGCGAAATCATGGAGCTGCACACGCTCGGCGTGCGCACCGGCTACACGCAAGCCGACGTGACGGAATTCGCGCGTGCACTGACCGGCTGGAGCATCACCGGCGGGAACGGGCCGCAGCCGGGCGATGCCGCACCGGGCGCGTTCGTGTTCCGCCCGAAGCTGCATGAACCGGGCACGCGCACGGTGATGGGGCGCACCTACGACCAGCCGGGCGAAGCACAGGCGCGCGCGATCCTGCACGACCTCGCGCGCTCGGACGCGACGGGCCGCCACATCGCGTTCCAGCTTGCCCGTCATTTCGTCGCCGACGATCCGCCGCCCGCGCTGACCGACCGGCTGGCCCGCGCGTTCGACGCGAGCGGCGGCGACCTGCCGACCGTCTATCGCGCGCTCGTCGACGCGCCCGATGCGTGGGCACCGGCCAACCGCAAGTTCAAGACGCCGTGGGAGTGGGCCGTGTCGTCGCTGCGCGGGCTCGGCTGGCGCGAGATGGACGATCGGGGCGACCTGAAGGCCGCGCCGCTGCTCGCGCAGCTCGGCCAGCCGGTGTGGCGGCCGGGCTCGCCGGCAGGCTTCGACGACGTCGCCGCGAGCTGGGCCGCACCCGACGCGCTCGTGCGCCGCGTCGAGATCGCGCAGCGCCTGGCCGCGCGCACCGGCGACCAGCTCGACCCGCGCACGCTCGGCAATACGCTGCTCGCCGGTTCGATGAGCGCGCCGACCGCGACCGCGCTGGCGCGCGCGGAAAGCGCGACCACGTCACTCGCGCTGCTGCTCGTATCGCCCGATTTCCAACGGAGATGACCATGGCACTGTCCCGCCGACAATTCCTGAGCGTTGCCGCCGCCGGCGCAGGTGCGATCCTCGTCGCGCCGCGGATCGTGTTCGCGAACGTCGAGACCGACCGGCGCTTCGTGTTCGTGATCCAGCGCGGCGCGGCCGACGGCCTGAACATCGTCGTCCCGTATGCCGAACCCGCGTATGCGTCGCTGCGCGGCGCGCTCGCGATCGACACCGCGGCCGCGACGCGGCTCGACGGTACGTTCGCGCTGCATCCGTCGCTCGTGCAGACCGCGCAGTTGTACCGCGACGGGCAGGCGCTGTTCGTCCACGCGATCGCGTCGCCGTATCGCGACCGCTCGCATTTCGACGGCCAGAACGTGCTCGAAACGGGTGGCCGCACGCCCTATCAGGTCAAGGATGGCTGGCTGAACCGGCTCGCCGCGCTGCTGCCGGCGACGCGCGAAAGCGCGATCGCGTTCGCGCCGACCGTGCCGCTCGCGTTGCGCGGTACCGTGCAGGCCGCGTCGTATGCGCCGTCCGGTTTGCCGGCCGCGCCGGACGACCTGCTCGCGCGCGTGTCGGCGCTTTACGAGGCCGACGCGCAGCTCGGCCCGCTGTGGCAGTCGGCGATGGAAGCGCGCGGCCTCGCCGGCGACGCGCACGCGCGGCAAGATCCGGCGGGTGTCGGCAAGCTTGCCGCGAGGTTCCTCGCGCGCGACGACGGCCCGCGGATCGCGATGATCGAAACGGGCGGCTGGGACACGCACAGCGCGCAGAACGCGCGCCTTGCGAATCAGTTGAAAGCGCTCGACACGATGCTCGCCGCGCTGCGCGACGGCCTCGGGCCCGCATGGCAGCAGACCACGGTGCTGGTCGCGACCGAGTTCGGCCGCACGGCCGCGGCGAACGGCACGGGCGGCACCGATCACGGGCAGGCGTCGGTTGCGATGCTGGCGGGCGGCGCAGTCGCGGGCGGTCGCGTGATCGCCGACTGGCCGGGGCTGCGGCCGGGCGACCTGTACGAAGGACGCGACCTGAAGCCGACCGCGTCGCTCGATGCGCTGATCTCGGGCGCGGCCGCCGAAAGCCTGCGGCTCGATCCCCGCCGCACCGCGTCCGCGCTGTTCGCGGAAAGCGGCGCGACGCGGCCGATGACCGGCCTGATTCGCGGGGCCGCGTGACGCGGTGCGTTGCCGCGTGCGTCCCCGCGAATCGATTACACAACAGGGAGAATTGAAGATGAAGGTCCGATCCGTTTCGCTTGCCGTGCTGGTGTGTGCGAGTGCCGTGCTGATGTCCGCCTGCGTGGTGGAACCCGTGCGCCCGCCGCAGCCGGCGCCGCTCGTCGAAGTGATGCCGCCACCACCGGCACCCGGCTATCGCTGGGCGAAGGGGCACTACCGGTGGGCCGGCAATCACTGGGCGTGGGTGCCCGGGCATTGGGCGGCCGTGTACTGATCGGGCGTGACGTGCCGCGCAGCGCGCGGCGCACCTACCACCCGATCCGGTGCTTCTCCTCCGTCTCGCGATGCCGCCAGTCGTCGTCCGCGTGCAGGTACTGGCTCGTCGTCGTGAGCGACACGTGGCCGAGGTTGTCGCGCACGAGCCGCAGGTCGACACGGCCGTCGGCCATGTGCGAGCCCGCGCTGTGGCGCAGCCAGTGCGCGGACGCCTGTTCGAGCACGCGCGCCGGTGCGTCGCCGGCCGCGCCGTTCGCGCGCAGCCGGTCGGCCGCGTGCCGGAACACCAGCTTCACGATCCGGTGCAGCGCCGCGCGCGTGAGCGGTTTGCGTGCCTGGCCGAGCGGCAGCACGAGCGGCGTGGGCTCGCCGTCAGACGGCAGCGCAGGCAGGCCGTGCGCGCGCCGGTAACGGGACAGCTCGGCCATCATCTCGTCGGTGGCCGGCACGAGCCGCTGCCGGCCGCCTTTGCCCGTCACGTCGAGCCACCAGCGGTCATGCCCGTTCGCGTCGCGTCGGCAGAAGAACTGGCCCATCGTCGTGTCGGCCGCTTCGGTGATGCGCAACCCGCCGAGATACAGCAGCGTGAACAGCCAGCGCGCGCGATCCGCATGGAAGCATGCGCGCGCATCGTCGCGCGGCATCGCGGCGATCGCGTCCTTGACCGACTGCCACAGCGGTTGCCCGAGATGGCGCGTGACGTGCGGCGCGGGACGACGCTGCCGCTGCCGCGACAACGCAAGCGGGTTGCCGGCCAGGTAGCCGGCCTGCACGAGCCACGAGAACATCACGTTCAGGATCACCAGCGCCTGCCGCTGGCTGGCCGCCGACAGCGGCCCGTAGAACGGCCGCCAGCGCGGGTCGTCGCGCGGATGCTTGCGGCCGCCGTTCGCGCACCACACATCGGCCGGCGCGGGCGCGAGCAGGAACTGCCGGTAGACGACGAGATCTTCATGCGTGAGCGACGACAGCGGCTTGCCGCACGCGATCACGGCCCACAGCAGCAGACGCTCGGCTTCCTTGCGGTAGTTCTGGAACGTGGTCGGCGTATCGACGAAGCGCGCGAGCCATGCGCGCACGGCGTCGAGATCGTTGGTCGCGGCGATCTGCGGATGCGCGCTGCCCGAGCGGTTGGTGCCCGCGCGTCCGTCGAGCGCGGCCGGCACGGTCAGCGTATCGATCGGCAGCGGGCGCAGCGCGGCGCCGGACGGAACGGGTGAGGTCATGCGAAGCGGGGCGCGCTGCGCGGGCCGCACGGGCGTGGCGGGCGCGCACGAGGCCGGGCGGATGAGGGCAGCGCGACAAAGCGTATCGGGAAGCGCCGATGGTACACGATCAATGCTCGATGTAGCGTCC
The DNA here is from genome assembly GCA_023529015.1 of Papaver nudicaule. Taxonomy (NCBI): domain Eukaryota; kingdom Viridiplantae; phylum Streptophyta; class Magnoliopsida; order Ranunculales; family Papaveraceae; genus Papaver; species Papaver nudicaule. Next base: position 215,904 of record JAJJMA010177284.1, read on the forward strand.
GTCGACGGCGATTGACAGACCGGCAACATGAACGCGCGACGAATGTATCGCGAGGCGCGAACGCCTCACCCCAGCGACAGCACGCTGTTCAACAGCGTCCGCACCAGCGTCGCCTGCCGCGTAACACCCGTCTTCGAAAAAATCGCGCGCAAATGCGAGCGTGCGGTGTTCTTGCTGATCGCGAGCTCGTCGGCCGCTTCCTCGAGCGTCTGCCCGTTGACGAGCGCGAGCGCCAGCGCGGTTTCGGCCGGCGTGAGGTCGAACAGCTTGCGCACGATGTCGTGCGACGCCTGCGACTTGCGCTCGGCATCGCGGATGAACACCGCGCATGCCGGCCGGCGCGGATTGTCCTCCGACCACTCGCTCAACGGGACCGCGCGGATCAGCACGCCGAGCCGCGCCTTGCCGGACGGGCGCGGCACCGCGATCGCCTGCACGACCGACGGCACGCCGCCCGCGCGTTCCGCGAGCACCTGGCGGATCAGCTTCTGCAGCTTGCGATCCTCGAGCGGATACGACGCCTCGAGCGCGCCGCCACGCACGCGCAGGCCGTCGCATTCGGCGAAGATCTCGTCCGCGACGGAATTGGTCTTCATGATCGCGCCGCGCTCGTCGAGAATCGCGGTGCCGACGAGCATGCGGTCGATGGCGCTCGCGTACAGCGTGCGTTCGGATTCGACCATCCCGAACTTCGCGTGCAGCCTCACCGCGCGCTTCAGGTGCGGCAGCAGCGCGTTGCAGGCGGCCTTGTCGGTCGCCGAGAACGACTCGCCGCGATGCGGACGGCACACGCGGAAACGGCATTCGATGCCGTCATGCGTGCGCAGGTCGGCGCCCATCAGGTAGCCGACGTCGTGCGGTTTCATGAACTCGCGATACATGGTGCTGCCGCGCCAGACACCCACGCCGAGCAGCTCGTCGACGGTGACGACGCGATCGGTCGGCAGGTTCACGAACGGATCGAGCGCGTAGTAGTAGTGGTTGTACGACGCGACGCCCGGCAGCGGCGCACTGTGCTCGGACGCATTGATCATCAGCCCCGCATGGCCGCTGGCAGGCCAGCGCAGGATCATCGTCGCGTAGTTCGCGTGCAGGTGCGCGCGGATCTGCTCCAGCGCGCCGCCCCACGGCACGTCTTCCAGCGGGCCTTCGTAGATTTTCGTGAGCAGCGCGTCGAACTGCTCGAGCGTCAGTTTCGATCGGGCGAGGTGCGGCGGAAGGGACGCGGGCGCCGTGGTCATTCGGGTTGTCTCCTGTTGCGGCCGCCGGGTCGCAAGGCGCCCGGCGTGCATGTGCGGACCGCCGGCGGCGATGCGCGCGGCTGAACCGGAACACGGTAACGTGTCGGCGCGCGCGCGACATCGCACGAATGAGGGTGGCGGATCGCCTTCTGTAAGCTATTTGTGAACTTTCCCGCCGCGCTGTCCGTCTAAACGCCCCTCCAACGCTTCCAGAGGAACATCAGATGATTCGCCCATCCAGAACGCTGCTCGGCGCGGCCGTCATTGCCGGCAGCACGCTCCTCGCCGGATGCCAGACCGACGCGGTCGCCACGGCCGCGAACGCGGCCCGTCCGGCCGACGGCCGGCCCGTGACGAAGACCGTCTATGTCGCGCCGCAATCCGCACGCTGCACGGGCGTCGCGCCGATGGAATGCCTGCAGGTGCGCAGCAGCCCGAGCGAGTCGTGGAGCCTCTGGTATGCGGGTATCGAGGGCTTCGCGTACCAGCCCGGTTACCTGTACACGCTCGAAGTCGACGAATACCGCGTCGCGCAGCCGCCGGCCGACGGTTCGTCGATCCGCTGGGTGCTCAAGCGCGTCGTCGAGCGCCGCCCGGCGAACTGACGGCCACGCTCACGCGGACGATCGCGCCGCCGCACTGGCCAGCGGCGCGGCCGTATCGATCCGCCGGAACACGACGGACGACAGCAGCGTGACGGCGCCCATGCACGCGAACGACAGCATGAACCCGCGCCCCATCGAGCCCCACCAGGCGGCGAACAGGTTGACGAGCCCGCCGCCGATCGACACGCCGAGCCCCATCGCCAGCATCTGCATCATCGTGAACAGGCTGTTGCCGCTGCCGGCGTCGGCATGCGACAGCCCCTTCAGCGTCACGCCGTTCATCGCCGCGAACTGCATCGAGTTCGCGGCGCCGAACACGGCCAGCAGCACGATCTCCAGCACCGGCGCGGGCCGCGCCGACACCAGCGCGAACCCCGCGATCGCGCAGCCGACGATCCCCGTATTCACGACCAGGAACGTCGCGTAGCCGAAGCGCTTCACGAGCGGCGCGATCCAGCGTTTCGCGATGACGCCCGCGATCGCGGCCGGCAGCATCATCAGCCCCGACTGCAGCGGCGTATAGCCGAGCTGGACCTGCATCAGCAGCGGCAGCATGAACGGCACCGCGCTCGTGCCGATCCGGCACAGCAGGTTGCCGAGCAGCCCCGAACCGAAGTTCGGCTCGCGGAACAGCCCGAGCCGGAACAGCGGCTGTGCGCGCCGCCGCGCATGCGGCAGGTACGCGAGCGCGCTCGCCAGGCCAAGCACGGCGAGCCCGGCCGCCCAGGCGGCGCGATGCGCGGGCATCGGCGGGTCGATCGCGAGCGACAGCGCGATCATCGCGACCGACAGCAGCGCACAGCCGACGAAGTCGAACGGCGGCGGCTGTTTCGCCTGGTCGTGCGGCAGGTAGCGCTGCACGGCGACGAAGCCGACCACGCCGACCGGCACGTTGACGATGAACACCCAGTGCCACGAAATCGCCTGCGTGAGCCAGCCGCCGAGCGTCGGCCCGACGATCGGGCCGAGCTGGCCGGCGATCGACACGAACGCGATCGCCGCGACGTACTGTTCGCCCGGCACGCGGCGCAGCACGGCGAGCCGCCCGATCGGCAGCAGCATCGAGCCGCCGATGCCTTGCACGGCGCGCGCGACGACGAGCTGGCCGAGCGTATGCGATGCCGCGCAGCCGATCGACGCGAGCACGAACACGAGAATGGCGACCGAGAACACGCGGCGCGTGCCGAACCGGTCTGCGAGCCAGCCGGACGCCGGGGTGAGCATCGCCATCATCAGCGTGTAGGCGACCACGACGGGCTGCATCGCGAGCGGCGACGCGTGCAGGCTTTGCGCGATCGAAGGCAGCGCGGTGTTGACGATCGTCGTGTCGAGCGACTGCATGAAGAATGCAGCGGCGACGATCCAGAGCAGCGCGGCGTGTGTGGGTTCCCGGGGCATGGCGAAATGGTGGTACGAAGGCCGGCGCGGGCGGCGCCGGTGCGCGGTCGCGCGGCGCCTGCCGGTCTTCAAGCGCTCGATGGTACCGATTCCGGCGCTCATCGGGAAGCGGCCTGAAGACGTTGAATGCCATCGGCGATGCCGACGACAATGCGTGATGCTCGATCCCGTCCGGCGTAGCACACCTGCCACGCGTGATGCGCGTGCATCCCGCACGCGCGCCGCGCATCGTCACGCGGCCCGTTTCTGCGAAAGCACGAGCAGTGCGCCGTTCCTGTCCTCCAGCACCGCGCGGTATTCGTGCGGCCCGACCTGCACGGGCACGCGCACCGACGCGCCGGCCTTCACGACGCGCGCCATCGCCGCATACAGATCGTCGTCCTCGTCGATGCGCAGCGTGAGCGCCGCGCGCTCGACGATCTGCTCGTCGCCGGCGACCAGCGCGATCGTCAGCGGGCCGCCGTCGAGCGCGCAATAGCGGTCGCCGTCGCGGAACTTCACGTTCAGGCCCAGTCCGTCGACGAACAGCGGCAACGCCGTGTCGATGTCGTCGACCGGATACAGCAGCATCGATACCTTCATCCCGGTTCTCCCTTGTCTTGATGTGGCGGCGTGCAATGCGCCGCCGTTCGATGCTAGCGCGTCGTTCGCGCGCTCACGCAGTCCGATCGGATGACCGTGAAACCCCTCTGTCCCCGTGAGCACGCCGTTACTCCAAACAGACGATGCCCGCGCCCGTCCGCGCGCCGACACTCCCATTCGTGGACCGTCGCTATTCGTCCGTATCGTGCGGGCGGGCCGCACGACCCCGACTCGTCCAACATACATGGAGACGCACGCAATGAAGTTTTCCCTCATCTACGAAGCCCAGACCACCGACGCGTCGCGCGAGGGCGACCACCGGGTGTTCAAGGAGACGGTCGAACAGGCGCTGCTCGCCGAGCAGGTCGGCTTCGACACGATCTGGTGCGTGGAGCACACGTCGCTGACCAACTATGCGCACATGAGCGCGCCGGAAACCTTCCTTGCGTACCTGGCCGGCCGCACGACGCGCATCGGCCTCGGTCACGGCGTCGTGTGCCTGCCGCCCGCGATGAATCACCCGATCAAGGTCGCCGAGCGCGTCGCGCTGCTCGACATCCTGTCGGGCGGCCGCGTGCATTTCGGCGTCGGCAAGGGCGGCAGCCAGCAGGAAGCCGGCGCGTTCGGCTACGACCTCAACGAACTGCAGCCGATGATCGACGAATCGATGTACCTCGTGCCGAAGATGTTCGTGCAGGACGAGATCGAGCACGACGGCACGTACATCAAGATCCCGAAGCGCCCGATCCACCCGAAGCCGTTCCAGGATCCGCACCCGCCGATGTACCTCGCGTGCACGAACACCGACGCGCTGCTGCGCGCCGGCCAGCGCGGGATGGGCGCGCTGGTGCTCGGCTTCGGCGGTCCCGACGAAGTCGCGAAGAAAAACGCGGTCTACCGCGAAGCGTGGGCGAACCGCAAGCCCGAAGACCAGGTCGGCTTCCGCCCGACCCAGCACCTCGCGGCGCTGTGCCCGACGGTCGTGATGGCCGACGGCCAGGCCGCCCGCAAGATCGGCATCCGCGGCCAGCGCTACTTCATGGAATCGCTCGCGTACTGGTACACGGGCGGCGAGCGTCCGGATCCGGCGAAGTGGGGCGACGACCTCGTGCAGGCCGATACCGGCGAGATGGTGATCCGCTCGCGCTTCGCGTCGGAGGAAGTCGTCGTGAACTTCGCCGACCCGGCACTCTCGATGATGAACCCGAACCACGCGTACGGCACGGTGGACGACTGTATCGGCTATGTCGGCCGCCTGCAGGAAGCCGGCGTCGACGAAGTGCTGTTCCTGTGCCAGATGGGCACGGTGCCGCATGAAGCGCAGATGGAGACGATCCGCAACATCGGCGAGCACGTGATCCCGTTCTTCAACAAGGCGAAGGAACGGGCCTGCGCGTAAGGCGGGCCGGGCCGCGCCCGTCGTCCCTTCGGACGATGCGGCGCGGCTGCGCGACGCCGACCATCGACGGTGGCGAGGATCGCCCGCGGCCCGGCCGCACAGAACAAATTTGAACGAGAGCAGGGCAGGCGCCGCGGCGCGCGCCCTGTTTCACAGGAGACATTCGTGCATCGCGACAACGATTCGAACGCACTGGCCGCCACGCTGATCGCGCGGGCCGAGGCACTGGCGCCGACGCTGGCCGGCCGCGCCGCGCAGGCGGAAGCACAGGGCCGCATCCCGGCCGAGACGATCGCCGACATGCAGGCGGCCGGCTTCTTCAAGGTGCTGCAGCCGAAGCGCTACGGCGGCTACGAGCTCGATCCGCAGACCTTCTTCGACATCCAGATGGCGCTCGCGCGCGGCTGCATGTCGACCGCGTGGGTGTACGGCGTCGTCGGCGTGCACAACTGGCAGCTCGCGCTGTTCGACGCGCGTGCGCAGCAGGACGTGTGGGGCAACGACCCGGCGACGCTGATCGCGTCGACCTACATGCCGGTCGGCCGCGTGACGCCGGTCGACGGCGGTTTCCGCCTGTCGGGCCACTGGAAGTTCTCGAGCGGCAGCGAACTGTGCGAATGGGTGTTCCTCGGCGCGCTGGTGCCGCCGGCCGAAGCCGGCCAGCCGCCGGAATACCGGACCTTCCTGCTGCCGAAATCCGATTACCGGATCGAGCAGGACTGGGACGTGCTCGGCCTGCGCGCGACGGGCAGCCACGACATCGTCGTCGACGACGTGTTCGTGCCCGCGTACCGCACGCACAAGGCGATCGACGGGATGATGGGCACGAGCCCCGGCCTGGCCATCAACGACGCGCCGCTGTTCAAGCTGCCGTTCGCGCAGATCTTCGTGCGCGCGGTGTGCACGTCGTGCATCGGCGCACTGCAGGGCGCGCTCGACGATTTCACCGGTTATGCGGCGACGCGGGTGTCCGCGAACAGCGGCGCGAAGACGACCGACGATCCGGGCGCGCAGAACGCGTGCGCGAACGCGGCCGTCGCGATCGACGAGATGAAGGTGCTGCTCAAGCGCAATTTCGCGGAACTGATGGCGTCGGTCACCGGCGGTCCGGCCGTGTCGATCGAGCGCCGCGTGCATTTCCGTTACCAGTCCGCGCAGGTCGCCGAGCGCTGCGCGCAGGCCGCGAACGCGCTGCTGCGTTATGCGGGCGGCAACGGCATCTATCACCGCAATCCGCTGGTGCGCCGTTTCCTCGACCTGCATGCGGCCCGCGCGCACTACGCGAACAACGTGGACCGCTTCGGCCAGAATCTCGGCGCCGTGATGCTCGGCCGCGAGAACACGGACTTCTTCATCTGACGGAGCGGCAATGAACGACACGCAAGCACAGCAATATGTGTTCGACGTCGTGGTCGTCGGCTCGGGCGCGGGCGCGCTGCTCGCGGCGTGCCGCGCGGCCGACCGCGGCCTGTCCGTCGTCGTGATCGAGAAGACGGCGCTGTACGGCGGCACGTCGGCCGTGTCGGGCGGCGGCATCTGGGTGCCGTGCAACCACCACATCGCCGAGCTCGGTGCGACCGATTCGCGCGAGGCCGCGCGCCGCTACATCGACGCGTGCGTGGCCGGCGCGTCGACGCCCGACAAGCTCGACGCGTATCTCGACCAGGCGCCGGAGATGCTGCGCTACCTGGAATCGAAGACACCCGTGCGCTACCAGTCGCTGCCGAAGTACGCGGACTATTTCCAGAAGCTGCCGGGCGCGATGCCGGGTTATCGCGCGCTCGATCCGCTGCCGTTCGACGGCGGGCTGCTCGGCGACGAGTTCGACCGGCTGCGGCCGCCGTCGCCCGGCACGCTGATCGGCGGGCGCGTCGCGGTGACGTCGAAGGAGGCGCATACGCTGTTCTCGCGCGGGCCCGGCTTCATGAAGCTCGCGATCGCGCAGTTCGGCCGCTACTGGCTCGATATCGGGATGCGCCGCCGCACGCGCCGCGACCGGCGCCTGACGCTCGGCAACGCGCTGATCGGTGGGCTGCGCCGCGCGCTGCTCGACCGCAACGTGCCGGTGTGGCTCGACACGCCGATGCGCGACCTGCTCGATGTGGACGGCCGCGTGACGGGCGTGCGTGCGCAACGTTTCGGGCAGCCCGTGACGATCGCCGCGCGGCGCGGCGTGATCCTCGGCGCGGGCGGTTTCGAGCGCAACCAGCCGATGCGCGAACGCTACCTGCCGCAGCCGACGCAGGCGCAGTGGAGCGCGACGCCGCCGTCCAATACCGGCGATGCGATCGCCGAAGGCCACCGTCTCGGCGGCGCGCTGGCGCTGATGGAGCACGTGTGGGGCGCGCCGACGGTCGGCGTCGCGGGCGAGGAGAAGCAGCGCGCGCTGTTCGTCGAACGCAACCTGCCGGGCTGCGTGATCGTCAACCGTCTCGGCAAGCGCTTCGTCAACGAGGCCGCGCCGTATTCCGAATTCGTGCCGGCGATGTATCGCGACCATGCGCGCACCGGCGCGAGTGTGCCGGCGTGGATGGTGTTCGACGCGCGCTTTCGCCGCAAGTATCCGTGCGGGCCGATCATGCCGGCGTCGATGATGCCCGATGCGCGGATTCCGGAAGCATTCCGCGACGTGCTCGTGAAAGCCGACACGATCGACGCGCTCGCCGCGCGGATCGGCGTCGATGCGGCTGGCCTGCGCGACACGCTGCGCGACATGGCGCGCTACGCGGTCACCGGCATCGACGAAGCGTTCGGCAAGGGCGACAACGCGTTCGACACGTACTACGGCGATCCGCAGAACACACCGAACCCGTGCCTCGGGCCGGTCGACCAGGCGCCGTTCTATGCGGTGCGGATCGATGCGGGCGACATCGGCACGAAGGGCGGGCTCGTGACCGACGCGGTGGCCCGCGTGCTACGCGCCGACGGCGCGCCGATCGCCGGCCTTTATGCGATCGGCAACACCAGCGCATCGATGATGGGCGCGAGCTACCCCGGCGCGGGCTCGACGCTCGGTCCGGCGATGACCTTCGGTTTCATCGCCGCCGACCACCTGGCCGCGCAGGCGGTCGACGCCGGCGGCCGGCCAGTCCGGCCCTCCACGACTGAACTTGACGGAGTACGACCATGAGCGATCTCACCACCCATCCGCTGCGCACCGACATGCTGCTCGCGATGCGCCGCCTCGCGCGCTCCGTCACGGTCATCAGCAGCGCGCACGACGGCCGGCGCTACTCGATGTCCGCGACGGCGGTCGATTCGCTGTCGACCGATCCGCCTTCGCTGCTGATCTGCATCAACCGCACCGCGTCGCTGTATCCGCCGCTCGATGCGGGCGCGCCGTTCTGCGTGAACGTGCTGTCGGCGCGCCACGAAGGCATCGCGATCGACTGCAGCGGCCGCCTGAAGGGCGAAGCGCGCTTCACGACCGGCGACTGGCACACGTCGCCGCACGGCGTGCCGTATCTGCGCGACTCGCAGGCGAGCCTCGTGTGCGAGCAGGACGGCCGCTTCGAATACGGCACGCATACGGTGTTCATCGGGCGTATCCGCGAGGTGCTGATGAGCGGCGACGTCGATCCGCTCGTGTATCTCGACGGCGCCTATACGACGCCCGGCGCGCCCGCGAACCGCGTGGCCGCGTGACGGCCGCACGGGTTTTCCAGCATTCGCAAGAGACGATCCATGACACGCAGACTGAACGGCAACACCGTGAACGTTGACGATGCCCGCCGCGAGGCCGGCGCATCGGCTGCGCGCGAGATCGTGCGCGCGCTCGGCGGTGCGGCATCGCAGGTGCTGAACGCGTTCGCGTGCGTCGCGCCGGCGCTGGCGTCGAACGCGGCGCTGGTCGTGGCCGGGCGCGACCAGCGCCGCGGCGAGGGCGTCAGCCATGCCGCCGGCACAGCATGAGGAGCCGGCCATGAGCGATTCGCGCTTCCACCGGCTGACCGTGGCCGAAGTGATTTCCGAAAGCGACGACGCATGCTCGTTCGTGTTCGACGTACCGGCCGCGTTGCGTGACGCATTCGCGTACCGGCCCGGGCAGTTCCTGACGCTGAACGTGCCGTGCGCGGACGCGACCGTCGCGCGCTGCTATTCGCTGTCGAGCGCGCCGGGCATCGACGCCGCGCCGAAGATCACCGTCAAGCGCGTGCGCGACGGCCGCGCGTCGAACTGGCTGTGCGACCGCGTGCAGGCGGGCGACGTGCTCGACGTGCTGCCGCCGGCCGGCGTGTTCACGCCGCGCACGCTCGACGGCGACCTGCTGCTGTTCGCGGGCGGCAGCGGCATCACGCCCGTGCTGTCGATCCTGAAATCGGCGCTCGTGCACGGGCGCGGGATGCTGACGCTGATCTATGCGAACCGCGACGTGCGCTCGGTGATTTTCCGCGACGAGCTGCAGCAGCTCGCGCAGCGCCACCCGGGCCGCGTGCGCGTGATCCACTGGCTCGACAGCGTGCAGGGCATCCCGCAGCAGCGCCATCTCGAGGAGCTCGCGCGGCCGTTCAGCCAGCAGGAGACGTTCATCTGCGGGCCCGCGCTGTTCATGGAGAACGCGCTGGCCGCGATGCTCGGCCTCGGGTTGCCGCGTGCGCGCGTGCATGTCGAGCGGTTCGCATCGCTGCCCGATGCGCCGGCGCAGGTCGATACCGCGGCGTCGGCCGCGGCAACGACGACGTGCGGCGACGGCGCGGCGATCGAGACGGTGCTCGACGGCGACGCGTTCGCGTTCGACAGCGCGCCCGGCGAAACGCTGCTCGACGCGATGCTGCGCGCGGGCGTGCCGGCGCCGAATTCCTGCCGGATGGGGCAATGCGGCGCGTGCATGTGCCGGATCGAGCGCGGCAAGGTCGAGCTCGACAGCAACCACGTGCTCGACGAAGACGAGATCGCGGCCGGCTGGACGCTCGCCTGTTGCGCGCGGCCCGCGAGCGACGCGCTGCGCGTGGTGTTTCCCGACTGAGCCGTGCCGCGCCAGCGGCGCGCACGGCAACCCTGACGCCTATGACGATGGACAATGAAATCCTGACCACACCCGCGCTGATCGCACGGGCTGCCGCGCGCCACGGCGCGCATCCGGCGATCGAGTCGGAGCACGGCCGGCTGACCTACGCGGAACTCGACGCGGCGCGCATCGACGCGGCCCGCGCACTGCTCGCGAGCGACATCGACGCCGGCGACCGCATCGCGGTCTGGGCGCCGAACCTGCCGCAATGGATCGTCGCGGCGCTCGCGATCCACACCGTCGGCGCGATCCTCGTGCCGGTCAATACGCGGATGAAGGGGATGGAGGTCGGCGGCATCCTGCACGACGGCGGCGCGCGGCTGCTGTTCTGCTGCGGCACCTTCCTCGGCGAATCCTATCCGGCGATGCTTGCGCCGCACCGGCCGGCGACGCTCGAGCGTATCGTCGTGTTCGACGGCGAGCCGCCCTCCGGCGCGCGCGACGAGACCTGGAACGCGTTCCTCGCACGGGGCGCGGCGGTGCCGCTGGCCGCGGTGCGCGAGCGCGAGGCGCAGGTCACGCCCGACACCGTGATGGACCTGATGTTCACGTCGGGCACGACCGGCCGCCCGAAGGGCGTGATGACCGCGCATGGCCAGAACCTGCGCGCCGCGCAGGCGTGGGCGGCGATCGCGGGCGTGCGTCATGACGACCGCTACCTGATCGTCAATCCGTTCTTCCACACCTTCGGCTACAAGGCCGGCTGGCTCGCCGCGCTGTCGAGCGGTGCGACCGTGCTGCCGCATCTCGTGTTCGAGCCGGCTGACGTGCTGCGGCGTATCGCCGACGATCGCGTGTCGGTGCTGCCCGGCCCGCCGACGCTGTACTACGCGCTGCTCGACGCGCCCGATCGCGCGACGCGCGACCTGTCGTCGCTGCGGATCGCGGTGACGGGCGCGGCGGCGATCGCGCCGAGCCTGATCGAGCGGATGCGCGCGGAGCTCGGCTTCGAAACGGTGCTGACCGGCTACGGGCTGACCGAATCATGCGGCTTCGCGACGCTGTGCCGTCACGGCGACGATGCGGAGACCGTTGCCTGTACGTCGGGCCGGCCGATGCCGGAGGTCGAGCTGCGCATTGCGGGGCCGGGCGGCGCGCCGCTCGGGGCGGACGCAACCGGTGAGATCTGGGTGCGCGGCTACAACGTGATGCGCGGCTATTTCAACCAGCCCGACGCGACGCGCGAGACCGTCGATGCGGACGGCTGGCTGCATACGGGCGACCTCGGCTGCGTCGATGCGCACGGCAACCTGAAGATCACCGACCGCATCAAGGACATGTTCATCGTCGGCGGCTTCAACTGCTATCCGGCGGAGATCGAGCGGCTGCTCGCCGCGCATCCGGCGATCGCGCAGGTCGCGCTGGTCGGCGTGCCCGATCCGCGGCTCGGCGAGGTCGGGCACGCGTATGTCGTGCTGCGGCCGGGCGCGCACATCGACGCCGATGAGCTGAACGACTGGGCGCGCCGCAACATGGCGAACTACAAGGTGCCGCGGTTTTTCACGTTCGTCGAGCAACTGCCGACGAGCGCGGCGGGGAAGGTGCTCAAGTACCGGCTGCGCGCGGGGACCGAGGCCGCGGCCTGAGCGCCGCTGCGATACACGAACGGGAAGAACACATGAACGACAACGGATTTCCGCACGGCGCGGTGCTGGTGTTCGGCGGCAGCGGCGGGATCGGGCAGGGCGTTGCGCTCGAGTTTGCGCGCGCCGGCGTGCCGGTCGCGGTGGGCTACCGCAGCAAGGCCGACGTGGCCGAGCGCGTCGCGCGCGACATTCGCGGCGAAGGTGTGGCGGCCACCACGCACTGCGTGGACGTGACCGATCCCGCGCAGGTCGACGCGGCGCTTGCGGCCGCGATCGACGCGCATGGCCGCGTGCATACGGTCGTCTGGGCGGCCGGGCCGTTCGTGAACCAGCGCCATATCGGCGACATGACGCACGACGACTGGCGCCGCGCGATCGAGGTCGAGACGATCGGCTTCTTCGTCGCGGCGAAAGCCGCGCTGCCGCACTTCCGTGCGTCGGGCGGCGGGTCGTTCGTGACGCTCGGTTCGGCCGGACATTTGCGCTGGCCCGATCGCGACGGGCTGTCGGTCGCGCCGAAGGCGGCGAACGAAGCGCTGGTCAAGGGGCTTGCGCGCGAGGAGGGGCGGTACAACATTCGCGCGAATTCGATCCTGGTCGGCGTGATCGAGGCCGGGATGTTTCCGGTGCTGCTCGAACAGGGGCAGTTCGACCAGGCGTGGATCGACGAGACGCAGAAGATGCTCGCGCTCAAGCGTTGGGGGAAGGCGCACGACGTCGGGCGGGCGGCGGTGTTTCTGGCGTCGGACCGGGCGGATTACGTGACGGGGCAGCAGTTGAATGTGTCGGGGGGCTACGGTTTATAACTCGCAAGCCCTTACCCTTCAAGTGCTGTTAAGAGTTTGTTCAAAATTCGTCCATAAATAAGCGGTCGCGATCTTGACCCTGACGGATTCCAGGCCGCGCGAATCGCCATACAGTGCGGCCGTCTTGTCGTCTCGATGGCCTTGGAGTGCCTCGTATCTACACCACCCATGTTCCATGTACAGGCGTTTCGATAAACTCCGGATTTCATGGAACGAGGCAGCATCGTCCCCAACGATGCCAGTGAGCTTACGGGCTTCGGCGAAGTAATTCGAAATCCCAGCAATGCGAACTGGATCGCCGACCCGAGTTCTGGCTTGAGCGCGAACATGGCGAATCAGATATTTGCTGACCACGCGCGTTGACTTGCATCGGGCGATCACGTCGCGGAGAGAAAGCTTGACCGCCTTCATGCGAAGCGCCAACGGGATTGCAATCTTTACCTCGGTCTTGCTGCGTTGGTCAGCCATCTTTTGGGGCAAGTACTAGGACTGCCTTCGGTGTGATTCGGGCGTGCGTAGTTCATTGATAGTTTTCCTTCTGACGCCGGCAAAGCCATTCTTCAAGGCAAGTGCCGGCTTCTCGACCAGGAACCACGAAGCCGCGGCGATAGGCGTCACGATGGCTATCGTGAGTAGCGACAGGATCGTCGGATCCATGCGTGTTCCAAAGTGCCATACCAGCATCTGCTGCACGAGGAACGCGTAGATGTAGACGCCGTATGAGATGTCGAAGCGATTCAGGAACGCAAGTCTAGGCAGGCGCTCGGCAGCGAAGATCACGATGAACGGCAGCAGCAGGTTGAGTGCGTATGCCTTGATCTTCCAGTCCGGGTTGCCGGCAAACAGGTAGAAAGGCAACAACGCCGCCGCGACCGAGACAGCCCATAGGATCCAACTGCGCGGCAGCGTGACGGTTGCAATGAATGCGCCACCCCAGAAGTAGACGCCG
>JAJJMA010177323.1:0-17607 GCA_023529015.1 Papaver nudicaule
GACCCATCATAAATGCTCAACCAATTTTATCAGCCTTTGTCGGTGACATGCTATTTTCGCTGACTGGAGTATGCCGCTCTTCCCTTGCTCTACTCATCACCTTTTTCACTTGGGTGGTAGCCGCCGAGGGTTGTCGTTGTTGCCATTCTTCACTTCTAAGGTAGTCCTCTTGTACAAAGTCACTTCTTGGGCGCCTTTAATGGGCTAAGGCATTTTCTACACTCACACATGCATCCTTGTTTATGCACGCATCCTTGACTATGCATGCATCCTTGCTCACGCACGCATCCTTGTGCATGCGTCCTTGCGCATTATCCCGTCCTAGCCCATGCATCTTGGCCAGTACGTCTTAGCCCATGCCCGCATCCTTATGCCCACATCCTTGTGCACGCATCCTAGCTAGCCTATGCTCATGCACACACCCTAGCTAGCTCACGCATCTTCCTTATCCATCCTTGCTTGCGTGTACTTGCTTACCTATCCTAGCTCACGTCCTAGCATGAGTGGTTGGCCCACATGGCAATCCCATCCCATCTCCTCACGTCCTTATCTTTTGCCTTGGCCATGGCTCATGCCACGGCCCCACATTTTGGGCTTGGCCGTAGCTTAGGCTACGACCCCACTTTTATTGCTTGGCTATGATTTAGGTCTGGTCCCACTTTCTTTGGTTGGCCATAACCTAATATCATGGTCCCACTTTATTGGCTTGGCCGTAGCTTAGGCTGCGACCCCACTTTTATAGCTTGGTCATGGTTAACACCATGTCCCACATTATTGGCTTAGTCGTATCTTAGGCTGCAGCCCTTCTTTTAAAGCTTGGTCATGGTTAGCACCATCTCCCACATTCTTACCCAGAGCCACAACCCCTTTTTTATGGCTAGGTCATAGCGCATGCTATGACCCACTTGTATTGCTCGGCCATAGCTCATGTTATGGCCCACTTTTGTGGCTTGGCCGTGGTTGTTACCACGACTCCACTCTTCGCTCTTGGCCGTGACTCTTGTCACGGCCCCACTTTTATTGCTAGTAGACCCCACTTTTATAGGTTGGCTATAAAACAATACTATGGCCCACTTTTATCACACGCCATAGATTGAGGGTCCCACTTCTTAATCTTTGAGCTACCTCTACTTATGGGTCCCACTGATCCAAGTCCTAGATGATTATGGCCTTTATTGAATCCATGATATTCTAGTTTCCTAATCAAATTTGGAAATCTGACAGATATGAATTGCCTCAAAGAATGATTTATACGGTCTAATCCGTGAGGATTCAGGAGAAACTTCCTTCATGAAAGTTGTTCATCAACGAGTTTCCCACGACACACTAAAATTTTATAGTTTTAGAAAATATAGGCTGGCCTGGGCGATTTTTAGACTAAATGACGTGTAAACTGTCTAGAAATCTGAATATGACGTAATGTTATCGTTCATCCCTATACACCCTATAGCCAACTTCCTAATAAGATTATTATTCTATGTAATATAGCTTATTATCATTCATGCGTCCTATCTTTAGGCCTTGAATTGGCAATGCTCATGCATTTTTGGTTGTGGCTACGTTGTGTTAGCATAACCTGACTTTTCTCCTGATTATAAACTTGCTTCTATAATCAGTGCTATATTTCTTAATCATGGCTCATGGCTATGACTTATATTATTTTGGACATTCATATGTCTCTATTACTCGGGTAATTGGTGCATTATATGCCACAAGTCAATTTCTCATATTTATGGCATACAGAAAGTCGTATTTACTTGACTATTGCCAAAGAGGGTTGCTGAAATCCCCTCAGTCTAAATGGCGATTGCATAGATCAATCCTTAGACTATTCTCATTGGTTTAATGTTGATTGCCCGGCTCAATCCTTAGACCAAGCCTAAAAGAGATACACAAGCTTATCGCTTAATTCTCTATTTTTGTGCAAAGTCCTAAGTTTACCAGTAATTGGTACGACTCACACTTAGTCAGCTTTGACTTAACATATATATTCAACACTTAACAAATCTTACGAGAATCAAGTAAGTTACATGGGGGGATATTCTTTAGGGTTTTGGTTTGGCGGTTTACGGCACGTGTGATTGCAATGGCTCAATTACTTAACGGGAAAGAAAGCTAAGTCGTGTGAACGTTGCTGAAAAGAGGGGATGAGAAAGTGGGTTGTTAGTCTTCCCTAATATTAGGCGCAAGACTCTTAACTGTTAGGGCATTGTCCGGTCAAACCCACTAGCGTTGGTATGTCAAGCTAGTTGTCAGTTTTAGGTGTCAAAACTCAATTCTTGATTTAGCCTACTAGAGTTTAGATTTCGGAATTGAGATATAAACAAAGTAGTAGAGACCTTGAAGACGAAGACTGTGAAGACAAAGAAGACATCAATTATTCTTCATCGACAAAAGGTTAGTAGGAGTTATGACTTTATGGAAATTCTTCTATTCTACTTTCTCTATTCTTTCGAAATATAGTCGACTACTTTAGTAGTAATAATAGCGATTGAGATCGTATTCTTGTATAATGTGACCTTGTGTCATGACCAGTGTTTGCTCCCACAAATACTGTGAGTACAAGAATGAATGAGATAGATTCGGTGCCATGTGTCCATTACAATGGTTTGCTTGCAAATCGTTAGTTGGAAATGGATGAATCTAAAGGAGTACTCTTGAGCAAAGAGTCCATGGATTACAGCTGAGGACGTACACACGTCTAAGTCCTGGTCAGCCCAGTACTTCCAGCGGAATCCAGATTTGACGAAATCTGACAGGCGGACGGTTCACGAACCGGTTCGCAAACCAGAAACTCGGATTTCTTCTGAGTTCCAAAGTGACTGAACATTTCGCGAACCTGTACGCGAATCCAATGTTGGTTACTTTGCTGGTGTCGGATTTAGTGGATATTCTTTCAGAATTTCACTTGAGTCAAACTCTAAACTCCTTTTATCTCTTAGGTGGACTTGTATATCACATAAATATCTTTTGTGGTCCATCTAACGATCCTCAATGAGTCAATAAGATAAGATTATCTCTGGTCTGTTGGATTCTATCTTGAAGTGTTTTTGAGCTAACAAAACACTTGGCAGATAATGATAAAAAGAATTCCAATTGAGATTAATCTCTATTACTTGGTTATCAAGTTTAGGGTTTCCTTAACTTGTGGGACAAGTAATTGATTGCTTTATTCCAAAGCAACCTATCTTATTGAATGCTATAAATAGAGGTGTCTACGGACAAATACCGCAAGCATCAAGCATACGTGAAGGTCCTTAGGGAAGATAGCGTAAACTCTTTTCACTTCGGTGAACGCTTGTTGTGGTATAGTCATCCTCTATAGGTTGCAGCTCCTCTGGGAACTCCCTACGACTATAAAAGACTTCTCTTGAGAGTTGGGAAGCACAGGTAGGAGATTGAGACCATATTTGGTTGAAATCGGATTAACCTGTAACCTTGGAAACCTGATCACGTTCTTGTCTATTCCATAGTTCGTCTCTTCTGCTATACGGCTATTCAAGAACTGATACGTTACACACAAGGTTGAAAGGTAGCAACGCACGGCTGCACTCGGTGTTGTAAGACCTAGTTAGCTCCAGTTATACAAGTTTCTTAAGTGATTCTTCGTGTATAACTGAGGTAGAGATAAATTGGGCATAGCTTACTCGGTTTGCTTGTCAGCCCTGATTTGTGAAGTAGATTTCCGTATGACCTGGATTTAACAATCCGAAGGAAGTCAACTTGTGTGTGGTAAATTGATAGAGGACAGTTAGACCATACGTCAACAATTAGGTTACAAAGCCAGTATTGCTGACACAAGCCTTTGACATCGGTCAAAACAACTCCTAGGCCTGTAAAGGACGTCAGCTGGGGGAATCAAGTGCGTGACGATCTGTGGGGGATCTAGAGACATAAGGAGTGCGACAGTAGCCAATTCTCTTGGAGGGCTTGAGTTGGTCTCTGCTACATCCCAGACCAAAGTCTTATAGTAGGCTAGCGTTTGTAGTCAGTTTGTACTGGGCGGTGTTCAATCTGGACGAGGTCCCGAGGTTTTTCTGCAAGGCAGTTTCCTCGTTAAAAAAATCTCTGGTGTCTTGTGTGCTTTTACTTTCCGCATTATATCTCTGATTATATAATTAAAGCACCAAGTAGTACGTTATCCAATAACTGTAGAGTTTAACTCCGAAGTCCCAACTTTGTCGAGTTGATCCCCAAGATCACAACTCCAGTTATTAGAGTTTGGATATTGATTTTTGAGATCGTCCAAACTTAAACCATAAGACTCACGAGCCAAAACGAAAAGTTGGTTATATTTCGGTACCCCTCATTTTTCATTAACAATTGGTCCCACTTACTCCACACTCCCACTCTTCCACTTCTTCCACTTCTTACGAGATCAGTTGGAATTCTATTGCTATAAATAGGTCACTCGACCAGTTTGGAAAGACAGAACAGAACAATCAGTGCAATTCAGTGTAGTGCAATCAATTTATCTCATCGATAATTGGTTAACTCTTCTCATTCATCATTCAATATCTAGTGAGAACTGAATATCCAATCTTTTAGCAACTTTATTCACAACATCATAGAAATCATAGCAATTATCTGATCTCATCTTTCTCGGCTTCCCTCCCTTAAACCAACCCTATTTCCTCTTCTTGTAACTGAAGCAATACTCGAACGGCCATTTCTTGGTTTAGGCGAGTCTTGTTCGATCTTGACCTCTCGAATACCATTACAACTTCACACTTTACCCCTCAGATTCTCTTTATTGTTTTACACCGAAAACAGATATCAAACAACAAAACCAAAACTTTCGAAAGAGCAACCTTGTCGTCCTAGTTGGAATCAAGCAATATATGGATGCAGTACAATATGTATGACCGTGAAGAACGATGTACCTGCAAAAACAAATCCAATAACAACTATCTTGATTCCATTCAATATTTATAGTTTAAGCACACAAACCAAAAGCGGCTTGCTGAAAAATCCAGGTTAATAAATAAAGAGTATGTTCTCGACTCTTTACAAATTCAATTAAGAAGTATCAAGGTAAGTCGAATTCGTTCTACAAGGAGATGTGAGTTCAAGTTGTTATATGGTTCAAGTTTGTTGTTCTTTCGAAAACAAGAATTCTGAAAATTGTAAAAATGTAATCAAATATGAGAGAAACATTGATTAAGGAATCATTCTCGACCACGAAACAAGAATCAAATTGATATTAAGCAAATTCTCAACAATCTACTCGATATTAGCAACCCTAGAGTAAATATAAGCTCATGTACTCCGATTATCTCCTATATTCACCTAAAAGAATAAGTTCTCTTCAAGGATTCTATTCATGTGAGCACCTAGAATAAGCTCTCTAGATAAAACTCACTTGAATGCATTAGGTTCTATGAAATAGGTTACTCCTAGTGATGAGCACATAAGCTCGACTCATACACTAGTGTCAATTTTTACGTATAAGTGTTTAACAAAATCCCTTCATCAACAAAAATATACTGCTACTTGTATCGAGATCTCCAAGACAATTACGGATCTAGAAAATCTCGATTAGCAATTGTTAATCAACTCTTCAATTTCGAACTTGAACAATCAAATAACATTTAATAATACAAGCATGGTAGAAGTTAAACAATATAGAGAATAATTGCGGAAAATCGCTTATTGAATATCAATCATAAATCCATGTCTCGGGTTTTGAAATCAACCCTAATCAATGATAAAACTTAGCTACTCATGTTCTTAAAGAAAACAAAATCTTTGAGTAAAAATAAGTTGTTAAAAACTCAAAGATAATAAAAAAAGCAAACTGCAAAATATTTATGCGCCTCCAAAACTGATGTAAAAGAAGTTTTTTTTCTCTCCTCCTGCGCCCTTTTTATTCTCTCTTTAAACCCCTGCCAATCTCCTGTGGAACCGTATTAAGTCACACTTCCCATAAATACAGAAACTCTCCTGATAAGCCTCCAGTCTCAATTATCCAATATCCAAGTCCACTCTATTTGCCCACCAACTAAGCCCAAACCATTATCTCCGACCTTCATGTTGCACCGACAAAACCATGGCAAACTCGCCAGAAATCTGTGACTGACATAACTCACACCTTAAACCTTGCCAGAGACGCATTCAAAACTCCACATGAAGCTCACCAAAAACCTGCACCATCCAGCCAACTTGTTGCCTTCTATTCTTGCTCAAATCAATGGTACACAGTCACAACAACAACAACACAACAACAGCTCCATCTCCATACAGACAACAGTCACAAATAAGCAACAACAGCCCCATTCAGACGACCAGAATTCTGTATATATCAGCATCAGAACCTTGCAACTGTGTAGCCTCACAATCTTCTAAAACCCACAACAACTCTCAACCATCAAACCCATCTGCAGCTCAACCAGCAAACCACCAGAAACAAGCAGCAGACTTCAAACCAAACTCAACACCAACTGCATCACAACTAGCACAACACCAGTATCACAAGCCACCACTGCAGCTGCCTAAAACACCGCCAGAACTCTTGAATCAGCTACAAACTCCAGCCATTTTCCATCTCCTGAGCCACCAGCCAAACCAGTATTCCTGCCACTCCCGTAGCCTTCTGTTTCCATCCTCAGTTCTACAGCCAAGAACCCGCTAAAGCAATCTCCTGAATTCAGCCATCAAACGGTACCCACCTCACTGTAGTTTGTATTAGCTTCAACCTCTTTTGGAAATCACCAGCATCATCCCCATACCAGAAACCATACATTTGCCCCAAATCACCACAAATTCCAGCAGCAAACCCCCATTCGAAACTCTGAATCAGACCTTCCTCTACACCCTCACACTGTCCAGATCCACAAAGAAATTACAGCAGCCAAATCAATTCCTAACCCCTTTCTTCTCTGTCTGAACTTGAACCTCAAGCAGCCGCAATTCAACCCAAATCCCTGTCAATTAAGCACCGAAATTCCTTGAATACTGAGCTCCAAACCCCCTTGTGAACCACCAGGATTCCAGCCATCTCTTCCTCTAGTTTCCTCTTCTGACAGCCCATTCTCTCGATTTTTTCTCGCATCCCTGGCCAGTCTTCAAGCAGCAACAGGAAGGCTTTGTTGTTCTTCTTTTCTTGTCTGTGAATTCGGTTTACAGAGACCTTATCTTCTTTTCTCCCATGTCCACACGTGTGATATACTTGTGTGCGAAATCACACAATTCTTCACGCATCCTTCCAGTGGGCTTACAAAACCAAGCCCATGTTTCTGTTTTTCATATTGATCCAGCAGCATCCTCGACCCATTAACCATCTTTTGTGACTTCAGTTGAGATGAGCTTATTTTTTATTCTTCCCTTTTGTTTTATGACTAAAGAGTGATTGTTCCTGCAAAATAGAAAACGACGTTAAATAACCAATGTACGAGGCATAAGCTTAACTAAAGTGTATAATAAGGTACTTTTGAGTAGGTGTTTTAAGGCACCTATCAAATTCCCCCACACTTAGTTTTTGCTCATCCTCGAGTAAACTCCAAACACAACCAATCCGTGAGGAAATTGTTGCACTTAAAGCTTGTAAAAAGTTTTCTTCTTCTCATTCAAATCGCATCTCCATCTAATATCAAGTTTGTCTTCTAATCCATGCATGGCTTCGGCTAGCAAATGCAACACCTTGTTTGCACTTGTTCTT
Source organism: Papaver nudicaule (assembly GCA_023529015.1). NCBI lineage: Eukaryota > Viridiplantae > Streptophyta > Magnoliopsida > Ranunculales > Papaveraceae > Papaver > Papaver nudicaule. The sequence continues at coordinate 7,658 of JAJJMA010177323.1, forward strand.
CTTGCTCCAAAATAGTGGTAAGAACCACTCCATGAATGATTGTGGTTTCAAAACTTGTAAAATTGCACTCCAATTGTCTTCGCGTCTTCAACTGATTATGCATGGTTCTTGCTTGCATCTAAAATCCTCAACACCCATATATCCAAAACTGAAATTATCAATGTAATCGTGGCAAGTCGGTTACATACCTCTCTTTCTTCATGAATTTTAGCTTGAAATCATAACCTTAGCTTCACCGACTTGCATTCATTCTCCATGTAGTTCTTGGGATCTTCTTTGTTTCTCTTAGGCATGAAATTTTATCTACTCAATGCTTCGCACACCTCACAAAAGTCACAAAATCAGCAACATCAATAATAAGACAAGCATCAACCTCTCTTGGATCTTTTTTCGATGTTTCTCTTGACAATCTTCGACACAAATCTTCCACCATATTGAGCTATTGTATCTTCTCGTTATCTTCAAATGAATCTCAACCAACAATTAGTCGCAACAAAATATATCTTCAACTCAAAATCAAAACAAGTATACTTCACCATAAACTCATCTTCATTGTCTTCATAAACTCTTCTTTTTCACAAGTTTTTTTTTCCCTTGCACATCTCACTCTTTTATGTGAGTTTTTTTTTTTTTTCCTTGCACATCTCACTCTTTTATGTGCGTTTTTTTTTTTAATTTTTAAAAGCTAACTTTTATTAATCATCATCAACTGAAAGAAGCTTACAAGAATTGGATGGGAGTCTAGCAACAAGCTGAGCTCCAATCCTTTTTTGAAGTACAACTCCCATCCTATGGAAAAGGAAATCCCCCACTGTGACGTTCGCATCATGGCTAGCCATGTAATTGCGCAATATCTTGAGAAACTCCACGGTGTCACTACCCAGCTCCCCTAAGGTGGTAAACGCCAGCACACCAAGACCAAATCCCTGAGCAGTACATTTCTCTAAATATTTGTCTTTTTTGCGAACGACAGCATCATCAATTGCCTTTCCCGGAACAAAGGCGCGCACCCCAACGCCTGTAAAAGGTGAAACAACTGTGATATCCATACACACATCATGCCCCTCATCCCAGTTATACACCAAGACATCTGCAGGTCTCAAAGCTAATCCGGTATCTGAGAGGAACCCCAAATCAACCTCTTTCCTAGCTGGGACACCCGCACGATAACAAATATCAGCAAAGGTATCACGAACCAGGTCATGTCTATACTTGAGACCAATGCCACTCGAGCAATGCAAGGCATGGTCCCCAAAAATGTCCATCTCCCTACCACAACTGGTGCAACTGTCTCCTTCCTCGAAAAGAGGGATCCCAAGCCTATAACGCAAGATAGCTCTGAAATGTTGAGACCCAAGTTTTTGGTTAAGCCCCGCAATCGGAATGGCCAACAAATAATCTTGCGCATGCGATCCTGTTACTCTGCCACAGGGCTGAATCTCGCTTCGTCATAACAAACCGATTAGGTAGATCTTTCTTCACTGCATCAAAGTATTTGATTGCCAAGGAACTCATAGAATGGGGGGCAATATCATCAATGCATAATGAAGAACTCTCTGTACCACATACCTGTTTGAATAGAGTAAGTGCATGGTCAAAGATGGGACTCAAATAGGACACACCAGACAACCTCAAAATGTTTTCCTGCTGAGCTCTTGTTTGGAAGAAAGATGCCAGATAGCAGTACTGCATAGTATCCTCCACGGTGTACACCCTTAATCTACCACACTTAATGGGAAGTGTAGCGAGCCTCTGTTGCAGGAGGCCAAAACCCGGCCCATCACGCGTAACAAGATGTCTAAGAAACTGTTTGAGGTGATTATCAAAAAGAACCCGTGCCTCAGTCAAGTACTCAGGCTTAGTTGTCCGCATAGCAAAGTACAGCCTCGAGACACCAGAACAGTTCCTCAACAATAAAAGCTCACCTTGGGGATCTTTGAGCTTCTGTATAGCATCAATTAGGGTCGTGGTCTTATGAACTCTGCTAACTACCATACTCTTGCAAAACTGAGGGTTCAGGCTAACAGGTCCTCCCAACAACTTCACCCTCTGCTGGCCGGCATATACGAGGTGGGAAAACACCCTCAACTAAACCTCTGGTATCAACTGTAGGCCAAAAAAATTCAGTCTTGGAGACATTAAGATGCAACCCCAAGGAAACACCTTCCTGCTGAATAATGTCCAGGGCTTGAGCCACCATCAGCGTGTCTCCAACTAAGGTCCCATCATATAAATACCATGCTTGAAGGTCCAAGGATCACGAATCTGCAATTCTATGTATCAAGGGGTGAAGAGTCAAAGCAAATAACATGGGACCTAGAGGATCCCCCTGTTGTACTCCCTGAGCTGACGAAAGAGTCTTGTCCATATAATATAGTCTAGCAGGAGCCGCATAACATAACTCTACCCACTTAGAGATAGAAGGGCAGTGTTTCCTTACCTCTTTAATCATTGCAGACCTGCTTACAAGATTGAAGGCATTAGAGAAGTCAACTAAAAGCGTGGACGTAGTTGTTGAGTCCTTCTTCGCCTCGAGACGCCTGTTGACTGCATGAAGAATGGACTCACCCCCACAGGGAACTCCCACCCCAAATTGAAAGTCACTGAGGTAGCTCTCTATTTCTTTACCAACATGAGAAGCGGGGACTTTAGAGACCAAGCGTCTCCAAATAGTACCTACAGCGATAGGACGTATACCACCCCCAGGCTTGAGCAAGGGAGTAAGGGGAGCTGGAGCAACAAACTCTCCTAAGGCAGAAGGACAACCACCTGCAAGCCATATGTTAACCAACTCGGTAATGGAATTAATGAGTTCATCTGACACTGCAGTAGCAGACCCACTCAGAGCATCGACTAGATGTTGGGCACGAAGGCCATCTCTCCCACATGAGGTCCCCTTAGGAAAACTCTTCAGCTTGTTCAGAACCAAGTCCTTAGATGCAATGAGGGATGGTTGTGTTATGGGATCAGTTGGTATCAAAGGAGGAGCTGCGTGAGGGTGGTTGGCCTATAGTTCTTCCAGAGTCCCTGAATTAGCCTGTATATATATATATATATATTTTTTTTTTAGCGAGAGAGATAGAGATAGAGAACAAAGAACTTACCTCTCCCCCACACTTGAACTCGACATTGTCCTCAATGAGAATTGACTCATCCAATGGAATTCAAGTATAGGTAGAAATCCGGTGGGTTGACTCCCACCAAGCGAAATCGAATGGGTTGACTCCCATTAAGCACAATCTTAGTATCTTGTTGGGTTGCCTCCCAACTAGCGCTTGTTTAACGTCTCTAGCTTGACTGCATGCTTCCTTTAATCCACTAGAGAGGTAAATCACTCAACTCAATGACTTCTTGATTCTCCGTCACGAATTGTTCACAGTATGGCTTCAACCGGTGGCCATTAACTTTGAAGATCTTCCCCGTTTCGGGACTCGAAATCTCAACTACACCATGAACAAACACATTAGTAACAATGAATGGTCCCACCCATCGGGACCTAAGTTTACCGGGAAACAATTTAAGACGAGGATGAAATAAAAGAACTTTCTGCCCAACTTCAAAGCTTTTGCGACAAATCATCTTGTCATGAAAAGCCTTGGTCTTGTCCTTGTAGATGCGTGCACTCTCATATGCATCATTTCGTAGTTCCTCTAACTCGCTAAGTTGAAGCTTTCGTTGTTTTCCCGCTGCATCTCCATGTTGCACTCCTTGATAGCCGAATATGCCTTGTGTTCAAGTTCTACCGGCATATGGCAAGGTTTCCCATAGACTAGCCGAAATGGTGACATACCACTTGGCGTTTTGTAGGCGGTTCAATATGCCCATAGAGCATCATCGGGTCTCAAACTCCAATCCTTCCTCGTAGTATTCACCGTCTTTTCAAGGATAAACTTGATCTCCCACTTGGAAATTTCAGCTTGGCCACTTGTTTGTGGTTGATACGGTGTTCCAACCTTGTGAGTGACATTGTATTTGTAGGTGTAGAAAATGCCTTAGGCCAATTTGAGGTACATAAGAGGAGATTTGTATTAGGGAGGGCATCCATAAGAGAGGAAGTATGGTGACAGCGGCATCTGTCAGCGGTGATCACTTACAACGAAAGGACGCTGAAGAAATACTTGGAATAGCGGTATACCTCAGAAACGCATCATCGGTAAAGCCTCGACAAAAGCTGAATAAGTTGGTTGAGCATTCAATGCTGAGCTGAACGGTTGAATTTTCAGGATGAATGGTTGACTCAGTGGAATCCAAGTCATCGATCTTATCCAATACGGTGAAAGGACGCTGAGATATCGAAGAAGCACAGCGGTAAAGCGGTGAGAAAGAGGACAAATAGTGTCAGATTCTTTTGTATGTATTAGCTGTATTCCATTATTGTAAGCGCCTATATAAGGCCGAGTGCGTCAACTGAGAGAGGGGTTGGAAAAGTGATTGCTAGGGTTTGGTCTATTTGAGAGGAAGAATTCCTTACTCTCCATAGCCCAAACTGTTAGTAAGATCTTGTGTGTGTGCTGTAGAGAGATCCTTTGCAAGGTGAGATGCAAGGAAGTTTAATACTTATCTATACATATGTGTGTTGATTTGCCATCTTAAGCACTGTTCTTGTATTGAATCTGAGTCTTTATATTCCATGCTTATGTTGTCTTGCTTACATATTTGTTTATGATGTTTTACCTTAAGTATGTTTGTTATATTGTGTTATGAACTTATAATAGGGGTGTATTGGTAAAATCTCTGCTATGGGGATTTTACCAACTACATTTTGGCGCTAGAAGAGGTCTGAACCTGTGTTTTTCAAAAAATTTCTTCTTGTTTTCATGGAACTTAAGTTATTTTGTGTGGTAATGAGGGTTTTAAGTATTGGTTATGCTGCTGTGTTTGATAATTGCTCAAACTTTCCATTTATGGAAGTCATAAGTATGTTTATTGTTGTTTAAGGAGGCTGAACCTTAAAAGGCTCATGTGTTAGGAAATATTGAATGTTTTTAACCTGATTAGTGGTGTCTTAACAGCACATATGCTGCTGGTGGTTTTTTAACCATAAATATGCTTGTAAACTTATTAAAATCTTCCTTTTATAGAAGTCTGTGAAAGTATTGCTGCTGTTAATCTTTACAAAACCATGGAAAAACTTTCTGTTAAGGCGTGTTGGGCGTCATTAGGATGTTCATAGTTGTGTTTAAAGATGATTCTTCTCATCCATAGAGGCGTAACACAATTTCTTCTTTTTAACTTAAAGGTGTTGGTTCAAAAGTTAGAATTTCAACCTTTTTCTTTCTCTGTTATGCTGGAACACGTAATAAGGGTTTCCTGTTTAGATGTTCTAAAACTCTTGCTCGTTTGATAAGTCCATTTACGTCATCAGGAGTCTAGGATGATGATAGATTACTATGTTGAATATGATGTTTGGTAGATATTTTTTATTTTACATGTCATGATAGTATTGTGCAAAGTCATTAGCAAAATTTCAGCGCCGTACAGATTTTGATCTTTGATATGAATATGGTTATCAAACTTTGGTGTTTTTAGGATTTCCATGATTTTTCAAAAGTTAGGGTTTTTCCTCCAACTGCCGACAAGATTAGGTCATACCCTGCAAATGTCGCGGCTGTAGTTCTGAGCTATTTTGTTTGTTTCCTACTTTATCAGAAACCGTTCAACCACCTCCACTAACGAATTTGGCATTTGCTAACAGTCAAGCTAGCTTAATACTGTCAGGAAGTGCTTTTGTTGTTTTCTACACAGGATACCAAATGGCGACTAAGCGGAAAGGAGGTACGGCGTCAACAAGCAAAGCTCCGAAATTTCCCATACCTGCTCAGTCTGTACCCCTCCCTAATCGACATAACTTGAGAAGTTCAGCGGTACCACCGCTAGGTTTTGCACATGATTTTTTCTTGAGTGGAAATGCAAGTCAGCAGACAACAACACCACAGTCGGCGACCCAGCAACAACAACCAGCAACGCCACAACCAGTGATTCAGCAACAACAGCAAATGCCGCCGACACCAGAACAACAGCAAACAGCAACAATGCAGACAGCAGTACCTTTACAGCAAACAGCAGCAATGCAGACAGCAGTACCTCAGCAGCAGCCAGCGGCTATGGATACTGTTATAATACAAGACATAACACACTTGGATGGGATACCGGAAGAGGATGAGGAAGAAGAAGTTCCAGCGCAAAGTAAAGGAAAAGCAGTGGATGACGGCACCACCAAAGAAACATCGATTCCCGGCGAGACATCTCATGCGGTTGAAGGATTATCAAGAGTAGTAGGTGGCAATCTCAACTCTAATGGGCTACCCTCAAGAGCAGCTGGTAATACTTCAAAAGAGATAGGAGGTAGCAGTAGAATGGTAGCAGCTGTTGGAACATCAAGAACGGCGCCAATAACAGTGTCAGAGGGAAAATCCGCTAGCACTACTGAAGAAATGTTAAAGAAGTTCTTTGAACAGAGCACCATAAATCAAGCTCAGATGCAGTTGCAGATGCAAAGACAGATGGACATTATCCTTCAGAGCAACTTACAATTGGCAGAGCAGCACAGGCAGTTAATGGAAAGCCGAAGCAAAAGTCGCTCAACTCATACAGTACACAAACATCAAAAGAGCAGATCTACAAGGCCAGAGGTGGCAGCATCTACAACGAAAAAGGAAGAAGGAAGCAAGAGGATGGGGAAATCTAATAATGGTGAGGAAAGTTACGCCGACTCAGGAAAATTGGATGATATACAAGAATACGTCACAAAAAGGTTACGTCGTATGGAAAAGAAGATAGAAGAAGCTGCAGGACAGCCAAGAGATGATAAATTAAAAAAGGCAATCTTAGAAGCAAAAAAGACACCATTTGTAGACGAAATTACGTATGGGCGTATATCCAGGAAATTTAGTATGCCAACTTTTACATCAATCTTCGACGGTACAGGAGATCCAACCCTACACTTGCAGTGTTACAGGAGAGATTTGACGGCATGGACCGGCTCAGACCCAATAATGTGCATGTCATTTGCCGCTGCTCTCAAAGATGAAGCCTTGGCTTGGTTCGGCGGTCTGAAAGAGAAGTCAATTGCGAAATATACACAGTTGGAGGAGAAATTCATTGCAAATTATATTCAAAACAAGAGAGTGCGCCCTGGGGCAGAAAAGTTGTTTAACAATAAGAAAAGACCTATGGAAACGTGTAGAAGTTATATTATGAGATGGAGGAAACTTTGTAGTGAAGTGGGATCGGCGGTATCTGACAAAGAAAAGATGCGAGCATTCATCAGCTCAATGGAAACAACGGATAAGATGTTCCAATCTTTATATTGGACTCCAGTAGCAGATATAGGAGAACTGAGAGCTAGACAAAATGAATGGTTGATATATGAAGAAATGCAAGAAGAAGAAGAACGCCAGAAGAAGGAAAGGGCAAAGCATGCTCACTCTATCAACAATCTGTCGCCGGAAGAACAAGAAGAAGCAAGAAAGGAATGGATTATAAAGGAGCACAAAAAATTGGAAGCAAAAGTAGCAACACCTTCATCGGCAGTCGTCCCACATAAGCAGCCACAAGAACGTCAGCAGTATCAACAGAATGGCAATCAACAGTGGAATCAAGGAAAGAGAGACACTTATGCAGGAAGAGATGATCAAGACAATAGGGGAGGATATGATAATAGAGGTAGATACGCCAACAATGACAGAAGAAATTACGGCGACAACAGAGGAGGATATGACAACCGGCGACAAGGGAATGGTGATAGAAGATTCAACAATGACAATCGAAGATTCGGCGACAGAAAGCCAGGATACCCATATTTCCAAGACGCCACATTACCAAAACTACGTGTCACATATACTGATGCATTTGGACAAATAGAGAGTTCAGCATCAAGGAATGAAATCCGCTATCCTTTTAATAGAGGAAACCCCATGAATCCAATTTCCAACACTACCCAGTACTGCCAATACCATCAATTCCATGGCCACACAACTGAAAACTGCACAGGAGTTCAAAGAGAAGTGCATAGATTCATCCGTATGGGAAGATTCCAAGATTTCTTAGAGTTACCTCCAGCGCCAACATTGGAGGTTCAGCCAATCCAAGTTGTACAGCCAAAGCCTGAAGTTTTTGAAGTAGAAGTTCAGCATGATCTGAAAGAGTTGAATTGTTTCTCTATTGTGCACTCAACAATCAGTAGAGATGAATTCCATAATAATGTAATGTCAAGAATTCATAAGAGGGATAGCAATGGTAAAGAGATTTTCAGTGTCGCCGTCAAGAACATCCCATTATTAGAATGGATGAAAAAGCCAGTCAGTTTTTCGGCGGTAGAACTATCACCTGAGGCAAGAAGTCATCTGAATCCATTGGTCCTTACCATCCAAATAGGGAAATTCAAGGTTCCAAGAGTGCTGGTAGATCCAGGAAGTTCTGTTGATATTCTTTTTAATTCAGCTTACCAGGCCATGGATTCTAAAGAAGAACCGGTGGAGTCATTAGTTCCTTCTTCATACAGTATCTATGGATTTAATGGGATAGCGTCCAAGCCTAAAGGAGAAGTCAAAATGAAGGTGGTTACGTGCAAGACATTGATCATGGATACTACTTTCTGTGTTGTGGAGGTAGATTTGCCGTATGCAGCAATCCTTGGCAGACCATGGTTACACAGCATCAAGGGAGTACCTTCGACTTATCATCAGCGGTTGCGATTTCCAACTCCAGAAGGGGTAGCTGAATACATTGGCGACTCATCTACAACAAAGGCATGCAATGAAGTAGACGTCAAGATGCGTGAAACTCGAAAGGCTAGGATACATGAGAAAAAGAAGCAGACCAAAGAAGCAACCAAGACTAAAGAAATAACTGAACTAGTCGCCGACCCCAACAAATACATTCTTTCTGTGAAGGAGGGTGACTCAACAGCAAGTCCTTCAGCGGCACCTTTATAGCAATTAAAGGAACCTTCGCCTATGGGTGAGCCAGATTTGCATTTCATAGCGGTAGAACCTACAAGGGAGATCAACATAGGTGAAGAGGATGCTCCTAAGATAGTAAAAATTGGTACCTTATTGAATGAAGAAGAATCTCGGCAGTTAGAGGCTTTACTAAAAGAATATGTGGATGTTTTTGCTTGGGGCATGAACGAGATGCCTTGTATTGATCCAGAAACTGCATGTCATAAGTTGGATATAGATCCAAGGATCAGACCATTCAAACAACGTCCAAGGAAGTTGGCACCAGCGTACAAGGAGGCGGTGGAAGCAGAGATTGACAAGATGAGGGCGTCAGGAATCATTAGACCAGTTCAATATCCGGAGTGGATAGCTAATATGGTGGTGGTCCCTAAGAAGAATAAAGGAGTAAGAATTTGCATCGACTTCAGTGACTTGAATAGGGCGTGCCCCAAGAATAGCTTTCCTTTACCAAGCATAGATCAGACTGTCGATGCCACTTCTGGGCATGAATTATTATCTTTTATGGATGGTTATTCTGGATATAACCAGATACCGCTGGCAGAAGAAGATCAGCGTCACACAACTTTTTTCTCTACTAAAGGTTTATTCTGTTATACAAGAATGCCATTTGGTCTCAAAAAATGCTGGCGCTACGTATCAAAAGATGGCTCAAGATATGTTTGAGAAATGGATAGGTAAAACTATGGAGGTGTACGTTGATGATATGTTGGTCAAGAGCAAGAAAAAGAAGGATCACGTACAGGACTTGAAAGAAATCTTTGATCACATGAGAATAACCAAGTTGAAGATCAACCCAGCAAAGTGCGTATTCGGCGTCACATCTGGAAAGTTTTTGGGTTATGTTGTCACAAAAAAGGGAGTAGAGGCAGACCAAGCCAAAGTCAAAGCTGTTTTGGAAATGCCTTCGCCGGTAACCTTGAAGGATGTTATGCGCTTAAACGGCGTACTGGCGTCTCTTAACAGATTCATATCTCGGTTCTCTGACAA